>PVIC010018344.1:0-31696 GCA_004025085.1 Thryonomys swinderianus
CAATCCTCCTGCCTCTGCCTCCCAAGGGCTGGGATTACAGGCGTGAGCCACCACGCCTGGCACTGTGGTATGTGGTATTGATTGCTGGTGGGCGTGAGTCACCACGCCCAGCATTGTATGTGGTTACCGGGGATCGAACTCAGTACCTTGCACTTGCGAGGCAGGCGCCGGAACCACTGAGCTAAATCTCCGGTCCCTTCCTTCTTTTTGACAATGTACTCTCACTCCTTAAACATCACTAAACATGCCAACAAGAATGCTCAGAAAGGAGACCAGGATAACCTAAAGAGGGTAAACTGGAAGCTTAAATGTAAACTTTATTATCATTAAGTTCTATTGGGGAGTAGATGTTAATCTTAAGGCAGAGATAAAGTTCCCTACAGCTTTCTACTGTGTGAGTTAAGAAGAAAGCAGAAAGTCTTCCCTTGTTTGAGCAGAAAAAAGGAAAAATTAAGAAGGCTTTAAAAATTGCTACCTGGTAGCTTTGTATTAACTTGTATATCTTAAGCTATCCATAGACAATTTCCAACCACATAGCCAAAAGATTAGAAACTAGTTGAGTATAAGAACATGTAATATAGGGGGTGGGGGACTGTAGGGTGGGAAGGGATATGGGTAAAAATGAGAATTAGCTCGTGTCATATACTGATATAAATACCCTAATGCTGAGTGCAATTGTGAGCTGTATATAAAATGTACCAATAAAGAAGTCAATTTTTTATTGGTACAATTTATATGTGTCTCACAGTCACACGTAACATCGGGGGATTTGCACCAATATATGACACGAGTTAATTCTCATTTTTACCCATATCCCTACCCACCCACACCTCCCCGCCCCTATATACATGCTCTTTTATTTTCCTTCAGAATCATATTTATTCCTTCCCCTCATTACATTCCCACACCACACTTCCTTTGGAAATTTCCCATTCTACAAAAGCTGTCATAATTTCTAGAGCTCATTTGCATCTACAGGTGCTCATATCAAAGAGAAGATCCGGTATTTGCCTATCTGTGATCTATTCATTTCACTTATTAGCGTGTCCTCCAGGTGTATCCATTTGCACATAAATGAATCAATGTTGTCATTCTTTATGGCAGAATAATACTCCATTTTATTTAAAAAAAAAACCCAACTTCTTTATCCACTCTCCAGTTGATGGGCATTTGGGTTGTTTCCAAGGGAAGTCAATTTTTTAAAAAAGAGATAAATGACTTTGAATAATTATTTTATTAAAAATAAAATATAACAGATTTAAATCCTCTTCAAGAGAGCACTCTAAAGAGCCTTTAAGATAGGGCAACAGAAAAATCAGCCCTCTATCATGATTTAGCAAGTGATGAAAGAGAAAATCTAATTCTATTTTATTTTATTATGTATGTATGTATGTATGTATGTATGTATGTATGTATGTATGTATGTATTTTGAGACAGGGTCTCGCTTTGTAGTTCAGGCTGGCCCTGAGCTCACTATGTAGGCCTGGCAAGCCTCGAACTCAGCAGTCCTCCTGCCTCTGCCTCCCGATTGCTGGGATTACAGGCATGAGTCACCACGCCCAGCATTGTATGTGGTTACCGGGATCTAACTCAGGACCTTGCACATGTGAGGCAGGCGCCGGAACCACTGAGCTAACCCTCCAGCCCAAAACACTACTCATTCTTAAGTGGTTGTTCCTTGGGACAGAACAAAGCCTTTTATTTCATCTCCCCAAAATTAGCTAGCTGGCAATGAGTATAGCTTTCCAAACAAATGGAAGTTACTAGGACCCTTTTTTTCCTCAGAAAATTGTTGCTTGCAACAGCCAAGTGATCTAAAACTGGAAACAGAAAATAACATCAGGGCTGGTGATTTAGCTCAGTGGTTCTGACACCTGCTTAGCAAGCGCAAAGTCCCTAGTTTGATCTCTGGTAAACACATACTTTTTATTACTGAATATTAATTATATGCAATAATGGGTTAAAGTGTGGCATTTTTTATACCTGCATTTGAAATATTTTGATTAAATTAAGTCTCCTCTACAATTACTTGATCCCTCTTTTCTTCTCTAAATCTCCTTTCTACTTTCCTGCCATTTATTTTCCCTCCTTAGATTGTAGAAATGACAGAAAACACACAGTATTTGCCTTCTGGTGTCTGGTTTATTTCGTTTAACATGATGATCTCTAGTCCAATCCATTTTCTGGGAAATGACATGATTGTGATTTTATCCTTATTTATGAATTATTAATGATGCACTGTATATATACAGCATATTTTCTTTACTCTTTATTCCACTGATAGTCACCTAGGCTAAATGGGTATTGTAAATTATGCCACAATATACCTATGTAGGGTATGTTGACTTTAACTCCATTGTGTACATACCAAGGATTGTACCTGGATCATATGATGATTCTATTTTTAGTTTTTTGAGGAACCTTTACAGTGATTTCCATAGTGGTTGCACTAATTTATAATCCTGTAAACAGTACAAGTCCCACTCTTTCCCTCCATCTCTACCAATGTTTATTGTTGTGTGCATTCTGAAGGAGAGCTTTTCTGACTTTGGTAAGATTTAATCTTGATGTACTTTTGACTTCAATTTCTCTGACAGTGAAAGATGCTGAACGTTGTTTCATATATTTACTGGAAATTTGTACTCTCTTGAGAAGTTGTTTGAGAGTTCTAATGACAGTGCTATTTGTTTTGAAATATTTAAGATTGCTTGTATAATATTAATCAAACCTTCAGTTTAAATTTATAAATATGAAATATTTAAATCATATTTGAAGAAACTTTCACCAAAGTGGAAAGGCTTTAACTAGTTGAAGTTAGTTCAATTATACAAATAGTTGAAACTGAATTCCAAACCAAGGGCATATACCCAAGGAGGCCAAGCCCTATCCCAATCAGCCAAATAAATAAATAAATAGAAAACAATTTGGTAGTCAAACAAGTTTCTGCAAATATTGTTGAAAATTTCCATAAAGGAAAGCTCACTGTATGAGTGCATTTGTAAAGGTAAGAAGGAAATGATCAGTGTTACTTGAGAAATAATGTGATGATATTGTGGAACAAGCTTTGTGCATGGAAGCTAATCTGATCTAGCAGATGTATATACAGTCATCCTGAAAAACCCAGAATCATAATTTTAGAAACTACTTTTGAACAAATGAAAACAGTGATACTGCCAGTGATATTTTCAAATAAAATACCAGAAAGTTCCATCTGATAAATCATAGAAGTGAGAGCAGGGGATCTATCTTGGCTAAGGGAATGAAAAAGACTAAACATCAAATATGAGTAATGTATTGAGGTCCTTCTCTTTCAACTTGCCTGGTCAAATTGGGAATACTCAAAAAAGAAATGACTAGGTCTTGTTTTGAAATTTCATTTTGGAGGAATCTATTGGAATAAACTTGGGAGATTAAGAAAAATTGATTACTAAAATTACTACCTCTTAGCATAAGGCTATTTAATGGTAAGTATAATACCAACATTCTTTGTGAAGTTATTCATAGAAAACGAAAGGTCAATGTGGTACTCCCTTATTTATGCAAGACTGCTACAATGTAAGATGTCAAAATCCATACCAACATCACACAATTCACAATTTGACATCTTCTGGGAATTATGACTATTTCATTCATTTGATCTTCTAGAAATTACAACTATTTCATTCATTTTGAAAACTAATCATGATGCAATGGTTAAACTAGATAGAATGCATAAATCAAGAAAAGTAGACATGTATGTACTACACTTTAGAGAAATGTTTATTCACTCTAAAAGGTTGATAACAAATCAAAGTTTTGTATTAAGTGGTGTATGGATTTAAACCTTATAGGCTACATATGAATAATTCTCTGGGAAACAATTTTTTTCCCAAAAACATGCCCTTTAGTAAAGAACTAGAGGGGATCTATGATGATAGGATAAAATAATCATATTCCACTCATATGATAATGATAAAAACTGAGAGACTTGAAACTGTGAGGCTAGGAAAAGATTTACATTAATAGAGAATGGAACAGACGTGCTAACTTATGATGAATTATAGAAATATCATGAAAACACCAGCTCTCCCCTTCTCCTTTGCCTTTTATCCCAAAAACTCCCTCATCTACTTTGCTGGTATCTAAGTTTCCTAGTTATTGTTTTGTCTTATTAAGACAGTGTAGTAATTCATTAAGAATACAGGTTTGAACCAGTCAGTTCCAGTCACATCTGTATTACTTATTAACTGGGTTGCCTCAGGGAAATTAGTGATTCTCATTGAGCTTATTTTGTCAAATTTATAAAATGAGAGTGATACTACTACAAATAACGCCACCCTACTGAATTATGACATATCAATTATCACATTTTGATTATGAAATGATGAAATAATGCCTTGAGCACAGTGCAAGTAGCTAATAAGTTCCCAAGACAAGTACACATTAACTATTATTAAAATTCAGCCACCTTCAGGAAGTGTGAACACATTGTATTTAGCCTCATTAGTCTTTTTTTTTTTTTTTTAAAGATAAGGTCTCTCTTTGTAGTTCAGGCTGGTCCTGAGCTCACTATGTAGCCCAGGCAAGCCTCGAACACAGCAAGCCTCCTGCCTCTGCCTCTGGAGTGCTGGGATTACAGGCGTGAGCCACCACGCCTGGCACTGTGGTGTGTGGTATTGATTGCCGGTGGGCGTGAGTCTCCACAGCCAGCATTGTATGTGGTTACTGGAGATCGAACTCAGGACCTTGCACTTGTGAGGCAGGCGCTGGAACCACTGAGCTAAAGCTCTGGCCCATTAGTCATTTTTTAAAAATGAGTTTGGAATCTCTGTTTTCAGAGCAGGTTTTGTGGAGGAGAAAGAGTGGAGAAGTTCCCTCGATTATTGAGGAAACTGCGACTGATGGAGAAGGACTCCGCTGAAGGTGAGGAGAAAGGATGCATGAGGAGCCGTGCAGAACCTTGGATACCGATTCACCTCATGTTGTCTGGGACCCAGTGCCTCTGCTTTCTATTTCTATTGTCTCCAGCTCTCAGGCAAATGAAGTTTGTGATAATTGGTTACATGGATGAAACTGTAAACTATCTGTTCTCATCAGAAAAGTGTTCAAATCTAAAAGGAGAAGGTATTTAAAACTATACTTAAAAGGAAGGAAATCTCACGGGCCAGAATTTTATACCTCACCATAGATAAAATTCATTCTTGCTGAGACCTTGATGCTGGATTCTTGTATTTCTGAGGGGGAAGTGATATTTTCTTTGACAAAAGAGAAATGCAAGCAGTATCCTCTGTCTTATTCCATTTATTTTGCACTTGAGGAGTAATATTGATTTACTGGCTCAGGTAATATCATTTTACTTCTTTAGTCCCAGAAAAGCTTCATCCAGATGAAAGAAGTGTAAGAGACCAGCTGAATGATTAATACTTCCTTCAGCCTGACTTCAAAACACAGCCACTTCAGAATCATCAGCCTGGTTCAGTTGTTAAGACTAAAGTCTGTTGTACACTGATTCCTCAGAATTCATTTGGTGAATATTAGAACCCATCATTCGCTTGTCATAGGACTTGAGCAAGTTGCATAAGCTCCCTACACTTTAGTTTACTCGTGTATAATAGGCTAATCGTTCGGCTAGAAATCTCTTGAATATTAAGAGAGATAATGTCCTAAAGCTGTTGGTGCAGTATTCCTTACTAATGATACTGAGTACTATTCTTGATAAATTCATGTACATGGCTAGATAGCATCAAGGTACATAAATTTTAGATGAAAAGCAACTTTTTTTTTTGAGACAAGGTCTCACTTTGTAATTCAGGCTGGCCCTGAGCTTACTCTGTAGCCCAAGCAAGCCTTGAACTCACAGCAATCCTCTTGCCTCTATCTCTCAAGTGCTGGGATTACAGGCGTGAGCCACCACGCCCAAAACTGTGGTGTATGGTACTGATTGCTGGTGGGCATGAGTCACCACACCCGGCATTTTGGTATATGGTTACTGGGGATCGAATTTGAGACCTTGTACTTGCAAGGCAGATGCCAGAATCACTGAGCTAAATCCCCAGCCCAGATACAAAGCAACTTTAATTTTGAATTTCATCCACAAAACATAAATAAGAACATATTTTATAAGGGTTTTATAACAATGGGAGGGAATAAAATGCATAAAATAATATATGTAATATTATGGTTTAGGGCAAATGCTTAATAGTTACTAGTTTCTTTTTCTGCACCCCACAGCTCTTCAATGACTAGGGAAAATTAGTCCTCCACTAGAAAAATTTTCATTTACAAAAGCTTCTCCACATTCTAATCAAAATGTGAGTCTAAAATAAGGCAAAATGAAGTATAAGGCATGATTAACTGGTAACATTCTCAGATAAATGCCACCTTTCCATTGACACTTTATATCACTAGATTATATAAGGTCAGTCTTCATTATTATTTTCTTCCTTTTATATTTTATTATTTTCCTAGCATTTTTCAAAATATAATGTTATTATTCTTGTCATCTTGGCATATAATAGGTGCTCCATAGTTTTTTAAAAATTATAGAATCCTACTTTCTTTCAAGAAAATCAAATACTATTCCTTGACTGTTTTATACTTGCATTGGCCCATCTTTATCTATTAGTATTGCATATAAAAATAAGGTTATTTTCCTCACTGAAATATCAAAGTTCCCTAACTTCCTGCTTTTATTTTTATTTTCCATTTTTCCCAAGATGATATAGATTTCTGACCCATAATCTCCAGTAAGATATAGGCTTTGATCTTCTTTGACTGGTGAGGGACTTGTATTGAATTATATGTATCTATTAAATTATCATCTATTTATTTTCAGAAGAAGTACATCTCCTCTATAGGATTGACAATAATCAGTATGGAAAGCTGCTTTTCAAGAATATGGTAAAACCAAAAACCCCACATGGGCACTCTACTGAAGGGTGATTCAAACTCACCCTCTCATCTTTGAGGCATTGAGCAATGTGAAGGCTCATCCATTGCATCAACTCGAAGAACTTGTGGAAAGTTAGGCAGTGTCATTTTAAAGGAGCTGATGGCCTACCAGACATTCTCCTGGGACAATGAAAAAGCCTTGAAATATCTTCCACTTCCCTGCAATCCAAAGCTTTAGAAAAGCCATTACACTTTAATATTCTGTGTATCTGTAAATACTTTTGAAGAGATATTGTATTTTGTGATTGTGCAAAAAAATCAAGGTCTTCATTTCTGAAGAATATGTGCATTTACCAGCTAACCTAGGAGGCTCGGGAACTCAAGTCATTCAACATGTAATCGTCTAGCATACTGTGTCAGGTATCATGTTAGACTTTGCAGTGCAAAACCCCTGCTGTCAGGGATCTCACTAAATCAGTGCTGAAAGGAGGAGGACAAAAAGAGCCCTGGGAAAAATAAAATCTCATTCCTTTGAATGTCTGTAATATATCAGAGCTTTTTAAAAATTAATTAAGTTTATTTATACATTTTAGACATACCTATTGATAACATTTATCATAGGGAATTTGTGCCTATACACAACATACCAAATTGTAAATAACAACTAAAATGTACAACAATGATTGTGAAAGAATATTGTGGAAGAAAATATTCACATAGAATGGAGAACTAGGGCAGGGGGAAGGAGAAAAAGGAGGAAAGGAAAATAAAAAATGAAAAAAGAAGGAAAAATGGAACTAAAACTGATAAATAAGGAGGAGAAGGAGGGTTGAAGGGAGGCTAGGAGAATGGGAAAGGAAGAATCACGGTATATTTCTGAGCTTTTTAATTAAAGTTATCAGTTCTTGAAATCATTGACAACAGCACGACTCTTCAATCACCATAATATTTAAAATGTTATATTTCTCTTATTTTTATAAGTAACGTTATTGAAAAAAATTTATTTTCTTGTCCTTCTCTGAATCATTAATTGTTATGTAGAGAATGTTCCCAAGCTATGGGGACAAAGTTGTTATAGAAAAACTGTTAGCAAAGTGGGCAAATATTTGGCAAAGTATGTGCCATAAAGAGCTACTTTTAAAAAAATCAAAGCAACCAATAGATAGAGGTTTGTTCAGTAAAAGCTAGAATATTTGAATGGGTCCTTAGAAAAAGATTACTTTGTGCCAGTTAAAATCAGTACATCTATGGTACTGAACAGAACAATAGATCCAACATAGGCTTAGATGCATACCAGTATGATTGACTTATATGAAGTTACTCAGAGAAAATAAAGGGATTGATGAAGTCCTTCAATTATGTTGTTTTCATGTTGTGCATTTAGACAGGGTCTCACTTTGTAGTTCAGGCTGGCCCTCAGCTCATATGTAGCCCAGGCAAGCCTCAACTCAGCAGTCCTCCTGCCTCTGCCTCCTGAGTGCTGGGATTACAGGCATGAGCCACCACACTTGACACTGTGGTATGTGGTACTGATTGCTGGTGGGTGTGAGTCACCACGCCCAGTGTTGTATGTGATTACCAGGGATCGAACTCAGGACCTTGCACTTGTGAGGCAGGAACTGGAACCACTGAGCTAGATCTCCAGCCCATGTTCTGCAACCTTTGCTATGCCATATATTAAGCTGGGAAATAATGGCCCACAATCCAAATCTAGAACACTATTTTTTTTTTGAGAGAAAGTGTTACTGTGTAGTCTAAACTGGTCTTGACTCACTAGATAGCACAGGCTGGCCTTGAACTCACAGCAATTCTACTGCACCATGCATCCTATCTGTTTTTACATGATTTGCTACTGAAGAAATGGTCTAAAACTATTTATTAGTGTGTGTTTGCAGTACATGAAGTTTACAATAATCTTGGGAAGTGGATACATGTACATAATGCAGTTGATTTCCTTTTTGAATCCCCTTCCTCTGACCTCCTTTGTTTCCTCCTCTAAATTTTTCTTTCTCCATTTGCATTCTTGTTGGTATTTTTAATTTTATGTTCATGTTTATAATGTTTATATTCACTGAGGTTATTAAGTTTCTGTATATGGCATATCTTTATTCTACTTATTTAATCTTTCCTTCTGTTTCTCTCTGCCCTTGGACTCCTGGGTCAATTCTGATTTCCAAAAGATCAATCCCATTATCTCCAACTATCTATCCTTTATTGTAGTTTCTTTTGTACTTTCCTGTCCTCAAATGAGAGATATTATATGGTATTTTAGTTTGTGTGCCTGATTTATTTTGGTCAATATTACATTGCCTAGGTGTACCAATTTTCCCAAAGTATCTCAAATTTGTCCTTCTTTATGGCCAAGTAGTGTTCTATTATGTGTGGATACCACCTTTTTCTTTTTTTCTGTCATCTGTTGATGGGTATATAGACTGTTTTCAGGATTTACATATCGTGAATTCTGCTGGTATAAACATTAGTATGTATGTGTCCTTGTAGAATTATGTCTTTGGCTCTTTGGAGAAGATGCCTAGAACGGGAGATAGCTAGGAATTTCTAATTTTAGCTCTTTGAGCAATCTCTACACTGATTTCCAAAATGCTTATACTAACCTACATTCCAAGCAACAATGAAGGAACGTTACTTTTTCCTTCCAGTCACGTCAGCATTTGTTACCTTTTTAAAGGTTATTTTGTTGAATTCTTTATGTAGTATAGATATTAGTTCTTTGTCTCTGGAACCGATGGGTCTAGAAGACCGCCAGGTCTTAGTGCACCACTAGACTTGCATGAGACCATGGCCACTCCCACAAAGCCAGCCTCCAGCCCTCCTGTGCTGCTGGACTCCTGCAGTCACTCCTACGCCGCTGGACTCCCGCGAGACCACTGCTATTCCCAAGAGACCAGCGTTCAGCCCTCCAGCACTGCTGGACTCCTGTGAGACCACAGCTATTCCCCCAAGGCCAGCTCCAGGGCCTTCTATGCCGCTGGACTCCCATGAGACCAGTGCTTGGCCTTCCCAAACTGCTAGATTTCCATGAGACCACCACTACTCCCAGTAGACCAGTGACGGGCCTTCCCATGCCGTGAACTCCCACGAGACTGCTGAACTCCCACGTGATCATAGTGTGCTCTCAGACCTGCCTCTATGAGGGTACCCTGATCCATACAGCAGAGGCACTTGGGACCTGAGAGCCACAGCTGAGCTCAGGAAGGTACAGTGCTGAGCAATAAACACAGCCTCCTTTGAGCCTTGTTGAAAACAAGCCCACTGGGACACTGAAGAAGGAGAAGACTGCAGTAACTGGTGAGTTGTTGGGGCCAGCACCTCTTACTGAACCAGACCTGCTAGAGGGGAGGGGTGGCTCGAATTTATAATATAGCTGTGTAGAGTCTGTCCTGGCAACCAGAAGATGGACTAAATCTTACTGGATATAGCTGATCTGCACACTGCTGCCCAGGTTATATACCAACAAGAGTAAAATCCCCCTGGAAGGGAGCTCTTTTTTTCCTTTCTTTTTTCTCTCTCCTTCTCCTTCTCCTCATCCTTCTCCTTCTCCTCTTCCTCCTCCTTCTCCTCATCCTTCTCCTCTTCCTCCTCCTTGTCCTCCTCGTCCTCCTTGTCCTCTTCCTTCTTCTTCTTTTCTTCTTTTCCTCCTCCTTTTTCCTCTTCTCCTTCCTCTTTCTCTCCTTTTCTCTTGTTTTACTACTTTTTTCTCTTCATTTCTCTTCCTTATTGTTCCTGTTTCTCTCTAGTTTCCTGTTGGTGCTAGTCTCTTCTGTTCTTGTTTGGGCTTCTTTTTTCTTTTCCTCTTGTCTCCACCAGTTTCCAAAGTATGTGTGACCCTGTGTCCTCTAGCCCTATTTCCAACCTCTCCTATTTTTTATCTCTTCCAATCTGTTCTAACTCTTCTTCCCAGAGTGTAAAGACATTATATTGAAATGCTTATTATCTGTAAACATATTTTTGGTTGGTCCTTAGTTTTGATATATAACCACAACCTAGTATACACAATTAAAGGCATCAAAATAATGGTTACCACATTTATCATTTCCTAAGCTGTATTTGATGCTATTGTTACTGCTGATTGAATTACTTTAGCCAAGATGACCTGATTGTTCTAGCCTGCCATTTCTGCTGATATTCTAAGTCTGAGATTTCTTAAAGGTAAATATAGGCCAAAATTCCAAAGGCCAAATACAAAAAAAGAAAAGAAATGAGAGACATTTAAACAACACAAAACTCTAGACTTCCAGATCAACAAAGTGAAAAGTAGGGGGTGAGATGGAACAGTCTGGAACTGAGTCACCTGGACTCTGTAAACTAGCAAGAAAAGAGGAACTGGAAAAAGTGAAATCAGAAAAATCTCTCAGATACCAACAAAGATAGTGACCATAGTGAAAGTCACACATAAGAAGATAAAGTAGCTCAGAAACATGATGGAATTCCAACACAACAAACAAATGGAATCTAATAAACAGATTCAAACAGAAATCTAGGAGATTAAAAACTCCACTGAAAGTTTATGGGTAGAACAAGCAAATGTGAGGACAGAATCTCAAACATAGATGAAAGGATTTGGAGTTAGTGACTAGGAAAGGAAAAATTTCTAAAAAACAGCAAGGGACTGGGCCGGAGGGTTAGCTCAGTGGTTCCGGTGCCTGCCTCGCAAATACAAGGTCCTGAGTTTGACCTCCGGTAACCTCATACAATGCTGGGCGTGGAGACTTACGCCCACCAGCAATCAATACCACACACCACAGTGCCAGGCGTGGAGGCTCACGCCTGCCATCCCAGCACTCGGGAGGCAGAGACAGGAGGATTGCTGAGTTCGCGGTGGCTTGCCTGGGCACCATAGTGAGCTTAGGGCCAGCCTGAACTACAAAGCGAGACCCTGTCTAAAAAAAAAAAAAAACAGCAAGGGACCATGAGAAATCAGTCCACCAGCTGCTAGATGATGTAAAGAAGAATAACATAAGACTGATCAAAGAAGAAACAGGAGATAGTGCAAACAACAGTAAAAAGAAAACTGTTCATAGATGTAATGGCAGAAAACTTTCCAATTAGGGTTAAATAATTTGACATAAGATAAGTGAGGTATGTAAGACTCCAACTCGCTGTGACAAAAAGAAAAAAATCCACACCCAGGACTATAATAGTCAAGATTCCAGAAACCAAAGGGAAATACTGAAAGAAGTTAGGGAAAGACACAAATCACATAAAAAGGAAAGCCCATCAGAATTACAGCAGACTTTTCAATACTAACCTACAAATAAGTGAGAGTGTGTAGTGAAGTATTTTAAATTCTAAAAAAAAAAAACAAAAACAAAAAACAAAAAAAAAAAAACCTTCAATCTAAATTGTTGTGTCCTGGAAAACTATCTTTCAAAATGATGGAGACATAGCCAAGCGTGGTGGCTCACGCCTGTAATCCCAGCACTCGGGAGGCAGAGGCAGGAGGATTGCTG
Source organism: Thryonomys swinderianus (assembly GCA_004025085.1). Taxonomy (NCBI): domain Eukaryota; kingdom Metazoa; phylum Chordata; class Mammalia; order Rodentia; family Thryonomyidae; genus Thryonomys; species Thryonomys swinderianus. The sequence continues at coordinate 12,340 of PVIC010018344.1, forward strand.
AGTTCGAGGCTTGCCTGGGCTACATAGTGAGCTCAGAGCCAGCCTGAACTACAAAGCGAGACCCTGTCTCAAAAAAAAAAAAAAATGATGGAGACATAAAATACTTCCACAACAAAGAACAACTGGGAAACTTCATAATATCAAACCAATACTCTAAAAAATTCTAAACAATATTTGATAAAAAGACAATGAGGGTCATAACTCCATGAGGCACAACAGAGTGAAGCCATTAGGAAATGCAATAAATTAAATGAAAAAGAGGGATAAATAAAACAAAGAATAACAGGAAAATATAAAGACAGAGACATACTGTTATAAAGATTGATGTTAATGGCTTCAATTCAGGGATCAAAATAGATTGGCAGAATGGATGAAGAGAAAAATCCAACAATATGCTGTGTAAATGAAACAATTAAAAAAGAAATCCATAGAATTAAAGTAAAAGGATATAAAACAATTTCCCACAGAAAACACAAAAAAGCAGGAGTGGCTATTTTATTTGCAGACAAAGTAGATTTCAAAGCAAAACTAATTAAAAGAGACAAAGAAGGTCAACATACCCTTTTAAAGGAAACAATACAAGAGGAAGAGCTGAAAATCATAAATACATATGCACCAAATGCTATTACAACTTACTGTACATAACAAGTATTAATGGACATGAAAAGCCAAATAAGACTACTACAGTAGTAATGGGGGACCTCAATACCCCATTGACAAATGGACAGATCAATTAGACAAAAAAATCAACAATGAAATACTAAAGTTGAACCAGACTTTTGAACAAATGGACTTAATAGAGGTCTACAGAATGTTTCACCCCACAAAATGAGAAGATACATTCTTCTCATGTGTTCATGGATCATTCTCCAAAATAGACCACATGCTACCTGACAGAACATGCTTAATTAAATGCAAAGGAATCGAAGTTATCCTCTGCATATTGTGAGACCACAGCAAGATTAAAGTGGAGATCAATAGCAAAAAAAAATTCCAAGAATTTCACAAACACATGGAAGTTGAATAAAACCCTTCTGACTAACCAGTGGGTCGCAAATGAAATTAAAGAAGAAATCAGACAATTTCTACAGCTAAATGATAATGCCAATGCAGCATACGAGAATTTGTGGAACACAATGAAAGCAGTCCTATGAGAGAAATTCATAGCAGTAAATGCCCACTTTAGGAAAATAGAGCAAGCTCAAATTAATAACATAATGCTGAACCTCAAGCTCTTAAAAAAGAAGAGTAAGACAATACAAAACTTGCATAAGGGAGGAAACTATAAAGATCAGACCAAAAACCAATGCTGTGGAACCTAAGAGAATGACACCAAAAAAATGAATCAAAAAAGTGGTTCTTTGAAAGAATAAATAAAATTGATAAACCTTATCAAAAATAGGAAAGAAAAGGCTCAAATTCATGCAGTTATGAATGAAAAAGGTGAAAACAGAATAGATCCAGCAGAAATCCAGAGTGTCCTCAACAGCTACTCTGAGAACCTGTACTCCAGGAAGATGAAAAACACAGAAGAAATGGAAAGATTCTTAGACACATATGAGTTACCAAAGTTAAAGCAAGAAGACAAAAATTCTAAACATCCCAATATCAGCCAATGAAATTCAAAATGTAATTAAAATTTTATCAACCAAGGAAAACCTTGATGGTTCCATTGCTGAATTCTACAAGAAATTTAAGGAAGATCTAATCCTATTACTTCTCAAATTCTTTAATGAAGTTGAAAGAGAAGCAGTACTCCAAGATTCATTCTAGGAAGTGAATACTACCTTGATTCTAAAAGCAGAGAAAAACAACCAAAACAGAGAACTATAGATCACTCTCCCTAATGAACATACAAGCAAAACTTCTCAGTAAGATACTGGTAAACAGAATACAGAGAGTCATCAAAGAAATCATATAACCCTGATCAAGTGGAATTCATCCCAGTGATGCAAGATTGGTTTAACATAAGTAAATCAATAAATACAATACACTATATTAACAGAGGCAAAGACAAAAACCATATGATCATCTCAGTAAGATGCAGAAAAGCATTTGACAGGATCCAACACCATTCATCATAAGAACCATACAGAAATTTGGGATAAATAGTCTTTATATCAACCTGATAAAACCATCTATGCAAAACCAACAGCTAGTATCGTACTAAACTGTCAAAAACTGAAATCCTTCACACTAAAATCAGGAACAAGACAAGGATGTTCACTATCACCACTCCTATTCAATGTAGTTTTGTTTTGTTTGTTTGTTTGTTTGTTTCTGAGACAGGGTCTCGCTTTGTAGTTCAGGCTAGCCCTGAGCTCACTATGTAGCCCAGGCAAGCCTCGAACTCAGCAATCCTCCTGTCTCTGCCTCCCGAGTGCTGGGATTACAGGCGTGAGCCTCCACACCCGGCTCAATGTAGTTTTGGAATCATTAGCAACAACAACCAGACAAGAAAAGAATAAAATGAATAAAGATATGAAAAGAAGTTAAGCTGTCATTATTTGACATGATACTCTACATAGAAGACCCCTGAAACTCCATGGAAAAACTTCAAAACTTAATAACTGGAAAATGTACCAATAAAATGAATTTTTTAAAAAACTTAATAACTAGATTCAGTAGAGTAGCTGGGCATAAGATGAACTCCACAAAATTAACAGCCTTCTTGTATGTGAACAACATACTCACTAAGAAAAAATTAGGGAAAATAATATCTTCCACAATAGCATCCAACAAATATGAAATACTTAGGAATAAACCTAAAGAAAGAAGTAAAACACCTCTACTCAAAAATCTACCCCATTCTTGGGCCGGAGGGTTAGCTCAGTGGTTCCGGCGCCTGCCTCGCAAGTACAAGGTCCTGTGTTCGATCCTGGTAACCACATACAATGCTGGGCGTGGAGACTCATGCCCACCAACAATCAACACCACATACCACATTGCCTGGCATGGTGGCTTACGCCTATAATCCCAGCATTCAGGAGGCAGAGACAGGAGGACTGCTGTGTTCGAAGCTTGCCTAGGCTACATAGTGAGCTCAGAGCCAGACCGAACTACAAAGCAAGACCCTGTCTCAAAAAAAAAAAAAAAAAAAACCTACCCCATTCTTAAAAAACGGATTGAAGAAACTATCAGGAAATAGAAAGGCATCCCTTGCTCCTGGATAGGAAAAAGCAACATAGGGAAAATAACCATACTTCCAAAGCTGCTATTTTGATGCAAAGCAATACTGATTGAATTTCAAACAGGGTATTTCACAGAACTAGATTAAACAATTCAAAAATTCATCTGGAACCAAAAGAGACCTAAAATAACATAAACAGCTGTAGGCAACAAAGACAAGCCCGGCAGTAATCATAATCCCTGAACTGAAACTATACTACAAAACTACTGTGATTAGAAAAGAAAAAAAATACAAGAAATATAAACAGGAAATAAACATGAAAAAAAAATGCTCAGCATCACTGGTCATTCGAGACATATAGATGAAAACAACACTGAGATTCTATCACATTCCAGAAAAAAATGGCTGCTATCAAGAAGTCAACCAATAACAAATGCTGGTGCGGTTATGGGGGGAAAGGAACCTTTTCCATTGTTAGTGAGAATGTAGAGTGGGGCATTCACTGTGGAAATTAGTATGGAGATTCCTCAAAAAATAAATTAAAGGTCCCATTTGACCCAACCATTCCTCTGCTAGGTATTTTCCCAAAAGAATTAGAAGCCTCATACCACAGTAATACATGTGTGCCCATATTTATAACAGCAGAAGTTGTAATAGCTAAATCTTGGAAACAACCCAAATGCCATCAGCAGGTGACTAGATAAAGAAGATGTGTCTTTTTAATATAAAATGAAGTATTACTCAGCCATAAAAGTGATAAGCTTGATAGCTAAAAGGGTACATATTGAGGCCATACTCATAAGTGAAATAAATAGGTCACTAATGTGTAAATATGGAATAATTTCCCTGATATGAGAAATTGAAAGTGTAAATGAGAAACATTATGTAAATAAATGTTGTGAAATAGGTAGAAAACATTCTAGGGAGAAGGGGAACTAGGGAGGAGAGGTGGGAGAGAGGGAAGAAGGGAAAGAAAAAATATGAGAAAAAAGGAAAAACAGTTTTTGTAAATGGGTAAGGGTTGGGAAAGCTGAAGGGAGGGCAGGGGAATGGGAAAAAAATAAGAAGCAGGATATGTCATGTACATGTACAAGATACCAGTGATGAATGTCATTGTATTGTACACCTAAAATGTACCAATACATTTATAATAATAAAAAATGAAGCACTGGAAAACATTTCCCCATTCTATAGGTTGCTTAATCACTACTAATTGATTCCACTAAAGAAGATTCTTAATTTGTAATTCTATTTGTTGATTCTTTCTGTTACTTCTTGTGGTTTTATTTGGTCGGTCCTTTCTTATAGCTATGACTTCAAGTATTTGACCTACTATATCTTCCAGTAGGTTCTGTGTTTCTCTTTTAATATTTACATCTTTGATTCTTTTTTATTTAAATTTAATACATGATGAGAGGTCTAGGTCTAGTTTCAGTCCTCTCCTAAGAGATACTCAGTTTACCACCATCATTTGTTAAGTAGGCTACCTTTTCCTGAACATATATTTTTGGGCCCTTTGTCAAACATTAAATAATTCAATGTATCTCCAGATCTTTCTGTATTCTCTACTCTGTTCCATTGATCTGCATGACTGTTTTGCTCCCACTACCATGTTGTTTTTATCATTAATGCTTTGTAGCACAGCTTGAAGTCAGGTATTGTGTTGTTGTCTGCTTTGCTTTTGTTGCTTTTGCTATTCTGACTCACCCTTTCTGGTTTTGTATGAATTTGAGAATTGTTTTCTGTAGATCTGTGAAGTATGCTGTTAGTATTTTGACTGGGACTGAACTGTATCTGTAATAATTTTGGGAATATGGCCTGGATTTTTGTTTGTTTGTTTGGTTTGTTTTTTAGACAGGGTCTCACTTTGTATTTCAGGCTGGCCCTGAGCTCACTATATAGCCCAGGCAAGCCTGGAACTCAGCAATCCTCCTGCTTCTGTCTCCCGAGTTCTGGGATTACAGGTGTAAGTTCCTACGCCCAGCATTGTAGTGTGTAGTACTGATTGCTGGTAGGCGTGAGCCACCACACCTGGCATTGTGGTATGTGAATACCAGGGATCGAATTAGGGACCTTGCACTTGCCAGGCAGGTGCCAGAACCACTGAGCTAAATGTCTGGCTCTAGCCAGTTTTACAATATTGGTTCTGCTAATCCAGAAGCAGGAAAAATATTTTCATTATCTGATGTGCGTTTCAATGTCTTTTTTTAAAAGTAGTTTAGTTTTCATCATACAAGTCTTTCACATTTTCTTATGTTAATTTTATGTATTGTTCTGAAAATTTTATTTATAATTTTTATTTCATTGTTCCTATAATTTTATTTATTATTTTTATTTTCTTGAAGAAACCATGAATATTGTATTTCACTGAAAACCTTTTTTGCATCTATTTATATGAATATGTGGTTTTTGGCCTTGCTTCCATTTATGTGATTGTATTACATTTATTGTATCACATGTATTGAACCTTCCTTCCATCTCTTGATGAAACCTATTTGTTCCTGATGTATGATCTTTTTGTTTATGTGGTGTATTCTATTCACTAGTATCTCGTTCAAGATTTTTGCATTTATGTTCATTAAGGAGATTGGTCTGTAGTATTCATGTTTTAGTTAGGTCTTTATCTGGTTACGGAACCAGAGTGATGCTGGCTTCCACAAATGGGTTTGGAAGCACTCTGTCTCTTTCAATTTCTTGAAGATCTGGAGGAGTGGAGGTGATATATCATCATTAAAAATTTTGTAGAGTTCATCAGTGAATCCATCAATCCTGAGCATTTTTTCAGTCAATGGATTCATTACTTTCTCTCTTTTTTGTTTGTTTATTTTTAATCTTTATTGGTACATTATATATACACATCATGATCACACTCAGTATTGGGAATTCGTACCAGTACATAACATGATTTAATCCTCATTTTTTCCCATTCCCATTCCCACCCAGCAACCTCCAACCCCCTAAGTACATTAGTTTTGTTTCCCTTTTTTTATTATAATCTTTATTACTTTCTTAATTTTGTTGCTTTATATTGGGTGGTTCAATACTTTGTGTATTGTGTTAGCTTTGGTAATTTGTGTCAGTCTAGGAAGCTGACCATTAATTCAAAATTTTCTGGTTGAAAAACACAAAAAGAATAAGAATATTTTGGGCCAGAGATTTAGCTCAGTGGTTCCAGCGCCTGCCTCGCAAGGGCAAGGCCCTGAGTTCCATCCTGGTAACCACATACAATGCTGGGCGTGGGGACTCACGCCCACCAGCAGTCAGTACCACATACCACAGTGCTGGGCGTGGTGGCTCACGCCTGTAATCCCAGCACTTAGGAGGCAGAGGCAGGAGGATTGCTGAGTTCCAGGCTTGCCTGGGCTACATAGTGAGTTCAGAGCTAGCCTGAACTACAAAGCGAGACTCTGTCTCAAAAAAAAAAAAAAAGAAAAGAAAAGAAAAGAATATTTTATGGCATGGAAAGATTGTGCAACATTCAAATTTCAGTGTCTGCAAATAAAGTTTAAATGGAACATAAGAATGCTCATTGTATATGTATCATATCTGCTTGCTTTTATGCTACTGTAGCCATTGTTTGCTTTGGGTATTTGCAACATAAACTGTATGATATGCAACCCTTAAAATATGTACTATCTACTCATTTGCAGGAAAAGTTTGCTGACCACTGCCATAGGCCGTAGTAGCTGTAAAGTTTCACAGAATGAGGTTCAGTTCCCCATGCTACCTGGTGCGAAGTACTTAAATTCTTCTTCTTTATGTTTTCTGGTACCAGAGATTGAATTCAGGACCTTGCACTTGCAAGACAGGCATGGAGCCATTGTACTAAATTTCCAGCGCAAAGTATTTAAATTCCATGACCTTATTTTATGTGAAAAATGAAGGTGTTTATATACTTCCATAGAACTCATATGAGACAATGAACAGAAAACCATAACCACAGTGCATGTGATGATTTAATAAACCAGTAAATTAGGTTATATATTACAAATAACTTACTCTGAGTCTGACACCTAACCCTGGGCTATGTGGGCCATAACAGAATCCTAGGTAACACTTCTAACACATTTACTAAGAAGTATCAGACCAAGGAAGTTTTGCTAGAAGTCTGAAAAATTGTTCAGTATTGTTTTTGTTTCTTTAAGCCCACATTTAGTATCAAAATTACCTTATCAGTAGGTTGCTGATACCCAATGTGCTTTTCATAAAGGCACATTGCTCCAATGATAACGTGATTTCTGAAGAGATGATTATTACTAGTCTAGTCTGGCTGAGTAATATACAAACATAGCGACCTCTACTTTTCGGTGCCATTTTCGCCGTGTTAGTTGAGAGACTTCTCATCGGTCTGTCAGAAGTCAAGTTATACACCAAGGGACAAGCTGAAGCCAAGGAACATACAGAATTAGGTAAAATGCAGTGAGTAATAGGCCTCACCATAATAATGTTTTGCCATATTTCAACACTTCACTATCATCTTGCCTCCTGTATATCCATACATGTGAAAGAAAGTTTTAAAATATTCACAATCATAATTATACAAAGTGATTTCAGCACATACAGTTGAATAGCCTGTACTTCATATTGCTAACTTTGCTTTAAAGTCAGAGTAAGTAAATATCAACTTAAAATATTTACCACAATCATAAAGCTTGCAGTTGTTTATGAACAAAGATAGATGGATATCTTTTATTTTAAAGTAGAAAAAGAAGGAGAAGCAGAAATAGAAAAGAGGAAAACAGAAAGAAAAATGCAGGATGGAAAGGGAAAAAGAAAAAAGAAAGGAAGGAGGGAGGGAAGGAAATGGAAGACTAGCAACATTCATACTGGAGCAAAGATGTGGAGACACATTTCTTTGTAAATTGCTGGTGGGAATGTGTTTGCTACTGTATATTTGGAAAAACAACTCGCAGTTGTTATAAAAATATAAACATATCCATTGACATAGAAATTTTAGTTTTGGAAATCTGTACTAAGTAATATAAGAGAAAGTGTGATTATTAATCATGATGAGTCAACTTCACTGTGTTAAGAAACACATTTCAGTTTAACAAAGCACAATTTGGAGTGTGTCTTTGGAGATGATTGGTTTGTAAGCCAGCAAACCAGGGAGGAAAGACTCATTACAGTTATGGGTGGCACCAACCAATAGGCTTGTAACCTAGATAGACTAAATAAGGGAACAAAGACAGAATGTTTGGCATTTGGAAGAGCTCAGTCTACATTGCAAGTAGACCTTTTGCTGTCATTGCCTGTGGATATCAGTCTCCAGTTTCTTTGGTCTTCCAACACAGCCTCAGACCAGCAGTTTTCCTGTGAGCATCCAGACCTTCAACCTTAGATTGGTGCTGAATCCTTGGTCTCTCTTGTTCTGTAACTGTCATCTCTGACTGAACAGCTACTGGATGTCTGGTTCACTAGCATACAGATAGTCATTGTGAACTCTTTTCCTTCTGACCCCTTAAGCCTACATAGTAAATGCTTTTGTGTAATTACACATATATTTTCTATAGAATCTGTTCCTCTAGATAACCCTAATGAATCCAATTAGTATGTAAGCCTATAATAAATTTTAAAGTATAACTTATGAATAAATAAAATTTGAAAACTATATGAAAGTTTACCAATAGATTGAATAGATTTGGATGGATCTATCCTGTAGATTAGTATATAACTTTTTAAAATAATCAGGTGGATTTTTGTACAATGACTAGGAAAAATATCCATGAAAACTGTTGAATAAATAAAAGTGGCTTGCAAGTAATATATATGTATGTGTGTGTGTGTCTCTCTCTATGTATAAATATATACACACATACACCCACACACACACACACATATAGAGACACACACACATATGGGAAACATACATTTAATTTACAATGAGCCTTGTTATTGGTGTGTGTGTATGTATGTATGTATGTGTGTGTATGTGCATATATATATATATATATATATATATATATATATATATATAATTTTAAAAAAATTGAGACAGGGGTCTTGCTTTGTAGTTCAGGCTGGCCCTGAACTCACTATGTAGCCCAGGCAAGCCTCGAACTCAGAATTCTACTTCTGCCTCCCGAGTGCTGGAATTACAGGCCTGAGCCACCACGCCTGGCACTGTGGTGTGTGGTACTGATTGCCGGTGGATTGAACCAGGGACTTTGTACTTGCTAGGAGGCACCATAGCTACTGAGCTAAATCCCTAGCCGGTACTTATATGTTTGTAAGAGTATATAGAAATGTGAATTGAATAATGTGCTTAATGCACAAGAAGTGTAACTAAATATTGAACGGTCAGACTATTAAGCCCTTTTTAAAATACATTTCTATATAGTTTATTACCCTCTTTTTGCATGAGATTTTATTCCTTTTGTTATTGTTAGCAAAAATATCATTTTCTTTGTGTTTACGTTTTCCTAACTACTAATGTAGTTGAAAGAATTTTTATGTATTCACTGGTTATTTATATATCTTTATCTACATATTTTTTATAAATTTTGACATTATATAACTTATTGTCTGTATCATTTTGAAGATTTTCTTGCCTATTAAAGATATTATTAGCCTTATGTTCTTCAGATGAATTGCAAGTGGTTTCCTCATCCATTGAATTATTTAGTTTTTTTTTTGTGTTTGAACCTCTCAAAATTTTGCAGTTCTTGAAACAAAAGTTAAAACCTGCCTGTCTTGATGACTACAGTATATAAAGTAAAATAAGGGAAGTTTGCTGAATGATAAATATTCTGTGATCTAGCCTCATATTTTTGAAAAACAGAGGAAACTATATTCTCTTTGTGTATGTTTGCATGTATTTGCAAGTGCAAAAACAAAGGCATGGAAAGATAAACCCTGAACATTTAATGTTGATGATCTCAGGGGGGCAAAATGAAGAACAGAGGAAACTTGTTTTTCTTCACAGTTCCCTATGTGATTTGACTTATTACAACTAGTATATATAAATTGCATTTTTAATTTTTTTTTGTGTGTGTGTGTATGTGGTACCCAGGATTGAACTCATCCCCTTGTGCTTCCAAGATGGGGGGGTACCACTTGAGCTAGATTTCTGGTCCATAAGTTGCACTTTTCAAAAAAACACAATAAAGGAGGAATATCTCCTTTTCACAGCCTCCTTTTAAGAGAAGGTGTATCATGTAAAGAAGCACCACCCTCTCGCATTCTTTTTGGAAACACTCTAAGATGAATTAATTATTTGCTGTCTATCACTAATAGTGGGTGTGGAGTACGGTCCTTCAAACACATTTTCAGAAGGAACTGTCCTCACCTCCATCACACGAGTAGTGCCTGAACTTGAAGACCTTTCTTAATGTTCCAATACTACAGAGAGAAAATTAGAAAAGATGGAAGTAACTATTTGCAAATTGAGGGGAAAATGCAGTTAGAATAATACCATCTAGGGGTGGAAGGAAGTTAAGGAGAAAGGGAGGGAATGGTGATGGTTTCATTGAAGGGAGCCTTTACCAAATTTAGAAATAGCTAGGTGTGCCTTTGTATTCTAATGAAGTGTAGAATATGTTCTGTAACTACATAAAATGTAGTTTGTGGGTGTGAATTAAGCATAGTACTTATCCCTTTATTAGAAACAGAATAGTATTATTTTGTGGTTAAACAGTCAGAGGCCACAATAGGCAGAGGAATAGAACAGTAGATGCATAGTTTTTCAGAACTGAAAAAGCCAGAGATTTGCTTCAGTCATCTGACATACCAGAATTTTAAATGCAAATCTGGGGAAAATGAGCATCTAGTTCTATTCTGCTTGAAATATTTTACTTTATGGATTTCTTCTTTAGGAAACAGTTAATTCTTTTATATTTAAATTTTTTTAGTTTGATTCATACACATTTTTAGTACACGGAGTTTACAGTCATCTTTGAGAGTAGGCACATGTACATCATAGAGTTCAATGCTTTTTCAATACCCTTTCTCTTCCCATGCACTTCTCTCTTTCCTTCTTTAAATCCCCTTATTTCATTTTCATTCTTATTGTTGTTACTATTATTTTTATACATGTTTATGAGACATAATGTTTACATTCATTGTGAGTATTGGGTGCACATAAGTGACTCATCTGGGGCTGGGGATTTAGCTCGATGGTTCCGGTATCTGCCTTGCAAATGCAAAGTCCAGAGTTCGATCCCTGGTAACCTCATACCATAATGTGGAGTATGGTGGCTCATGCCCACCAGCAATCACCACCACATACCACAGTGCTGGGCGTGGTGGTTCACACATGTAATCCCAGCACTCAGGAGGCAGAGGCAGGAGGATTAATGAGTTTGAGGCTTGCCTGAGCTACATAGTGAGCTCAAGGCCAGCCTGAACTACAAAGTGGGACCCTGTCTCAAACAAACAAACAAACAAAAATACCGAATAATGAGGGGAAAGAATAAATATGATTTGAAAAAAAGAAAACACATGTATATGGTGGGTGGGAAGTTGTGGGGTTAGTAAGGATATGGGTAAAAATGAGAATTAGCTCGTGTCATATACTGGTACAAGTTCCCCAATGTTGAATGTGATTGTGAGCTGCCTATAAAATGTATTAATAAAGAGTTCAATTAACACAACAACAACAAAACAAACAAACAATCAAAAAGAAAAGAAAAAAAAAGTGACACATCTTAAATCTTTTGACTTCTCCTTCTCTTTTCCCTTCTCTCTTTCCTCACTTTCAGTCTCCTGGACCCTTTCTCATTTGGAAAAGTTCTATCTCCTCATTTCCTTCTATCAGTCCTTGATTTTGCTCTTTGTACTTTGCATTACTCAAGAGATACTAAAGTTTGCATATCTGATTTATTTCACATAACCATCATATTTTCTAGCTGTGAAGAACAGCTATTTCTTTACAGTGATAACTGTTATAATGTTCTTCTTTTATTGCTCTGAATTTTACCTTTTTATCACCTCTATTTATTCTTCTTCCTTACATCTTCCAATTAGAATTAGCTGAGGATAGATTCTCTAAATCTTCTCATTACAGTAACATCTGCCACTAATCCCTTAAGCTTTCCAAATGTCATAACTTCCACATTATTCTTCATTCTGATTCTTATGTTTGAAGACTGTTTTGCTTGTTTAAAAGTCAAGACTCAGAAACAGTCATACCTGGGATGCATTTACTTTGTTTAGGGTATAACTCAGACAATGGCCCTGGATTTATTTTATTGGTCTCTCTGGTACTGCTGCAGCACTGTATTAAAACTGTTTATAGTTAGGTCTCTCACATCCCTTGTTTATGGATTTGATTATGTGTTTATTTTCTAAACTCAGCTACAGAGTTTCACATTTAATTCTTTAAAATGTTATCAGATTATTTTAGGCCAATAATCTCAGGTCTTTCATAAAGTGATTCTCTGAAAACTGATTTGTGGCTTTAAGGGTATAGCTCAAGCCCAGAGGGAATGTGGAAATCCCTAAACAAACAATAGGAGAAGTAGTGCAGCCTGAAGGCTGCATAATGGACCTTCATCTGTGTTTTTTCCTTGTGCCATTTCAGTTTGCCCTTTAACTCCCTTTTCTAACCTCCTCCTCGTTTGTCACTCCAGCTGCCTGTCAGCTGCAGTCTCATCTCTAGTGTTATCTTCTCAACTTTTTGAATTCACTACCTCCCTAACCTAGACCAATTTATTGCTTGTCTCCTCTACTCTGTTCTGGCCTAGGGATCCTTCCTTTGAACTAACCCTGAAGTCTAACTCATGTCTCAGCCAATCATTTCCTGAGTTCTCCTCCCTTCTTTTTCTAACCCTGGTCAGAAAAATACCATCAACCCATAAATTAGTAATTCTTCCAATTTGAGTTCATCAATAAAGATATACTCGTGTCTTTTATGTTGTCACCTAACATTTGAATAAATAAATTGAATACTGGGCCACAATAGAAAACATGGAGCTGCTGCTATAAGGATGTGTGTCTTAGATTTCTATTGATCTTTTTTCTCTAAAGTTTCACAAATCTGACTTCTTAAATGATACTGGGACTGCTCAACACAGTAACCTCTGGTTATAGGTATCCATGAAAATTTAACCTTATAATAATACTAAATAAAAGTGAATTTCAAGTCATAAATTGTCTTATTTCAAGCACTCTGCCACTTTTCTAGTGACTATCAGATACGTAATATCGATGCACAAAATATTTGCAAAATCACAAGAAGTTCTATTCAACAGTACTACTCTAGAATGTATAAGTAATTATTCCCTGAATAATCCTATAACAGTACTGGAACTTTTCTTCATTTTGACAAGGACTTACTAGTAAACAGTTTTTTTTTTTTGTTTTGTTTTGTTTTTATTTTTGTTTTTGGTCATTGGCTTTTTGAAGTAGTCATAAATATGCTTATTTTTGCTTTATTTAGCCCCCCCTTTTTTTCTTTTTTAATCCAACAGGATACTATGAAATATTTTATTCAAGGCAAACTAAATTGATTACAATAGTACTATAGACTACCTGATGAACAATCCATTTAATTGGTTACGTATTGCTCTGTAACGATCATCTCTTGGAGGCTTAAAGTAACAACATTTAAGGAACTTTTCATGTTTTCGGTGAGTCAGAAATTTAGAAAGTCATGACTTATTGCCTATGATGAACACAACTGGATGTGGTGGTGAACATCTATAATCTCAGGATTATGGAAGACTGAGGAAGGAGAATCACAAATTTGAGCCCAGACTGTATAGATGTCATGGAGAATTGTGTAAAAAGATACACAAAATATTTGCCATTGACTATCTGAGGGGATAGAGTGGTGGGGGTCACATGTGGCTAAATGGAGAAAGTAGACACTAGTGCCTTTTTCTGTGTTCACTTTTTACTTGCAACAATAAGGGTTAAAGCTAGCAATCTGAAACTGTAGAGTATGTGTTTTTCTGCCAATGTTATTACTCTTCATCTTGTTTTTGATTACTGATCAAGTGTTTGTAAAAATAAGAATATACTGTGTAAAATTTTCTAATCTAATGATGTGAAGCATTAAAACCTTTTTTTTCTTTTCTGCAGTTTTATGGTATGAATTTATGAAAGTTTTGCTCATAAAGTTCCTGTCATTAGTCTGTAGCATTCAGCTATCATAATATTGCATCTATTTTGTCTCTCTTTTCTTTGCTATCCTCAATCAAAAAGCAGATTCAATTCTCCTTATGTGATCTATTCTTTTTCTATATATGCGGAAAAATTCCTGAAGTTTTGGGCTAATCTTCCTTTTCCTCTCAAGGCTTTTTTTTTTTTTTCCTGCTGTACCAGGGATCGAACTTGGCCCCTTGTGCTTTCAAAGTAGATGTGGTACCACTTGAGTTAAATCCTCAGCCCAATGCTTTTTCTTTTTTAAAATACTTGTTTTTTAGCTTTGTAATACTAGTTGTAATTCAGGGATATTATGAAAATCATACACACATTAACCCACACACAAACACTTCTTTTCAAATTTACTGGGTTTTATTATGATGTGCATTCAGCACCACATCCAAGTTTTGTTGGATATTAAACTTTTTTATTCAAGAAGCCCACTTCAAAGGAAAAATGGGAAGTAAAATCATTAATACAGCATTTAGTGCCATTCCCAGGGCCACCACAGTGCCAGTGAGGGAGGTGAAGCTTAAGATTCATTAGTGTCATAGTAAATAATTTCTTGTGGACATCTGTGTCCACCAAGGGTGGATGAGTTTTCTAGAATTGCTGAGTTAGGAATTCAACGTTAAGGATGAGGTGGCCTCCACAGTGAGAAAAGGGTAAGAATAAAAGGAAGCTTTGTGACCAACTTTAGAAATCTATCTGACTTTTGGTTTTTATTTCCTTGCTTTAGGTCTCTTTATAAAACAATTGTCTTTTTTTAGAGTAGCATTCCAGTTTTCAAAAGTAAGGAGACCCATGTTCATCCAGGATCAAGTTTCCAAAGCCCCATTTTAGAAACAAGCATAACTCAAATCATGCCGCGCTTAAGAGCATTCCATAACCAGCAACAGAAGCTTTGCAAACTATGGTCAAATGGCAGATTGTATGACCTTTAGTCTGAGGAATATTAGATGGGTTGCGGCTTTGTCCACATAGGAGTAGCACATAAGAAATATCAAGAGGAATGGTGGTAAGCATGTTACAAACTCTGGAAGAAATGTAATCCTTGCAAAGGTGTTTCCATAAAGAAGAAAAGAAAAACAAAAAACAAAAAAACAAAACAAAAACCTCACAGAATACCTTTACCCGGAGGCTCCCAAGGAAGCTCCTTCTTTCTGATAGGACTCGAGGCTCTTTCAGGGGCACTGCCGCTGTCTCTTACAGGAGTATTGAAGATGCTGGACTTGAAGTGTTTGAAATCATAGATATGTCAGTCTTTCATTTTCAAGAAGATTGCTATATGACATTATTTCTCCATTCCCACTCAAGACCCAGTATTGTAGACATCAAACATATTAACATAAGCTTGCAAGACATTGATGCATTTTCACATGTAACAGAGAAAAAGAAGCCAATAAACAGACATTTCTCATGTAGTGTATGCATTCCTAATCTGTCCTTTGCACTTTCTGTGTTTTCAGTGACCCATGGTAAATCGTAGTCCCAAAGTATTATGTGGAAAATTCTAGAAGTAAACATTTGTAAATTTTAAATAACTTTCATTGTTACAGTTTTTCTATTTTAATTATTGTCATCAATCTTTTATTATGCTTAAGTTTATAATAGGTATGCTTGTAGAAGAAAAACATGGATATGGTATTATCCTTGCTTTCAGGCACCAACTGGGGGAGTGTATCTCTTGAACATAAAGGGGATAGTATACTACAACAGTTTAATAAAGTAATTTATGAGATTCTAATAATTTAAGTAAATGTGTATTCATATACCTTGTCAGTCTTAAATATGTCTTAAAAAGATGAAGCAGCTAAAACTCTTTTGAATATATTATTCGTGATATACAAATGTTCTTGTAGGATAACTTTGGCAGACTACAACGACTGGCTAATTACGTGAAAAATGGATATATGTTTGTATATAAAGATGAAAGTAATAACTTTGATGTTTCTTTTCCAGTAAAAGTAACATTAACTGGCAAGAGGCTAAGTGTTATCAAGGGTCAAAGGACACAGAGAGTGTATAACTGGACCCTTGGGGAATCAAATCCTTGCCCTTGATACCATGTTTATAGCAGTCCCACAAGTTTAGATAACTGGCTGCAAAGATGCCATTTAGTATCTTAGTTCTGTTAAGCATGATCTCTTGCAAACACAGCCTCCTTCAAGTCCTCACTGAGTAAGGTTTGTTCCCAGCCAATAAATTTCTCTGGAAGGAATAGGAATGGATTGTAATTTTTTAAAGCATTGAAAAGTGTCATTTTTTTTCTGGAAGTTTCCTAAGCTTGAAAGCCATGATTTTTCCCTGTGAGGTGTTCTACTTGATGATCTTGGCTTCGGTGGTCCTGGCTACTCTTGGGCAATGACTGGGTCTCATTTCTTTTTATAAAGCCCACGTTATTTCTGTTAGGAGGACTTGAGGGCTGAAAGGGGGAAAGGGAACTGGATAGCTCAGGGGCCTAATGTCATCTGATCTCTCTCACCCTAAGACTTTTTTGAATTTGGCATCTCTTCACACAGTCTCAAAATACACACCAGCCCTTCAACAGTCATTGACAAGTGGGCTCTGGAGTCAGACTGCCTGAGTTGGAAGCCCGGATCTTCCAATCACTATCTGTGAGACTTTAGGCACGTTACTTCACTTCCTTACCTATGCAGTGTGGGTGATAATTAATAACAGAATCTTGACAAAATTAAATGAAACAATATATGCAAGAACAGTATGCAACATACAGTAAACATTTGACAATATTTTGCTATTAAAACATACCAGCAATCAAGGATTACAAAGGTCTCAGAACCTTCAGATAACAGAGGGGAGATGGAATAAATGTGAGACATGAAATGTTGGCAGAGAGATCATTTCAGGGTGAAAAACAGTCTAATAAATTCCTGGACCCTGGGAAGAGTAGGATTATGTTTGTGCTTGTGAAGTCTGAGGTCAGGGAAGAAACAGAAAAACAAGCATATCAGAATGGGAAAGGGAGGTGCTGCATTTGGGGTGAGGGGAAAAGAAGTCCAGAAGACCAAAAGCAAAAGCTTTATTTCAAGGCCCTGCTCAAAGCTCAGCCTCATGCTTGGGGGCCATCTATTGGCCTTCTGGTTTGGTTGCCCTGTTGGTCAGGCACAAAAATCCCCATATTACTAGTTAGAAGCAAAGTTCCCATGCTCTTCCATGTTTCCTTTTTCCTTGAAAACAATAACTTAAAAAAAAAAAGACTTTATTGGTTCTCTGTCAAACAGTTAACATCCTTCTTGCTCCACCCTGGGCTTGGGGTGTGTGGGGGGGTCCCACCTGGCAATGTGACTAATCCCTGTGGAGTCAGGAAGCAGCTAGTCTCCCACCAAGCCTTGCAACTAGAGAGCCTAGTGATCTAGTCTGGATTCTTTTGCCTGGTCTGGACTTGTCCTTTGAAACAGATTAAAACAGTCTGCCGTGGGGGGCCACTCCGTGTTTCCCCACACCCTGCATTCAGCCAACCACATTTTTTTAAAGTAACTTATGACACAGCTTCCCTGTAGCAAAGGTTATCTTCAGAGTTTCCTTAAATATTGTATTTCTTGACTCTGTGATTTGATTCCTAAAAGCTTGACGTATATCTGAAATTGTGGCTTTTTACTAATGAACTCACTTGCTCTTTTCTAGTTACAAGATGTTAAGTTTCAGACATATTTAGGAATTTTGGAAGAGTTTTACTGATCACCCAGAAATTGTTAAAATATTACAAAGGCGTGAGATATTGTTTGTTGGAGTTGTCGAGTTTTGAATTCTTGGAAAATGTAATTTCTATATAGCATCTATCGTGTTTGAATTAATGACATTCCGTCCTGAATGTCCAGGTTTGTTCTTGAGGGGAGGCAGTGGTTGGTTTTCTCCACTGACCTTCATTTTCTTTATTTAGGGTGACTGGGTTCTTCACTCAATGTTCGGCTGTTATAAAGCTCTCCAGTGTCTAAGAGGTTAAGAAATGTAAAGAGGACACTCAGGCATTGAAATTAGCATGAAATTAATAAAACCCACCAATGTGTAAGGACAACAATTACAAAATTGCAAGAGTGGCTTAGGAGTGATGGGTTCCAGGACAGTGTAAAGAATAGTTTTTTTCTCATTTCAGTTTTCTTGGAGGACATAAAACATTTGATTTCAAAAGAAAAAAAGAAACAGACCTCCCACATAGCACTCCCACACTGGTCTTCAGGTACACGGAACCCAGTTTGTGAATTACAGGGAAGTCAGCAGCTTCGGGACATATTCTAAAGTGTCCTTTGCAGCAAGGAGCTTAGGATGTGGTCAGTTTTGTGCAGTGACACCCTTTCACTTAGAAATGCTTCAAGGGGCACCTTGCGCAAGGCTACCTTCGCTGGCCGTGTTGTCAGTCCCTCTTCGCCCTGAGGAGAAATGGAGGTGAACAGCTTGGACGGAAGAAAATATGTTTTCAATGAAGGAGCGAATGAATGAAACAGAGTCCCAGCGTGGAGACTGAGAAGCGTGGAGGAACTTTCCCCTCCCTTCGTGAGTGCAGCGTGGTTGGCGAATTCGGAAACCGGGCAGCCAGGGCCGCAAAGACTCCCTCAGTGTTTCCTCAGTCCAACCACTTGTTCACAGGTGCAGTTTCAGTGAGCAGCTCCTGACTGATACCAGCTCCGGGCCCCTGGGGCGCGAGGAGATGCTGCCTGCCTCGGGGTAGTTCCCAAGGGCTCTGTCCTGTCCTGTCCTGCTCTTTGTGCTCTGGTCTGTTCTGTTCTGTTCAGGGCTAGTGGCTTCAAAGGCCGAGCTCGGGCAGCCCTGGGGCTCTGCTCCTTTCCCACCAGGGCTTGCATAGGTCTGATCCTTAATCCTGTGGCAAGTCATTTCCTTTTCTAACTCGATGGGGTTTTGCAATAAATGGAGCAATAAAATCAAAGAAGCAGAAAGAAAAAATAGACAACTAGAAACGCTTCTGGAGGGCAACGAGGGCGCGGGCTGGGCTTCTTGGACTGAGGCATAGTGTGGGGCCCCGCACTGTTGCGGTGCAGAGCCCGACCGGTTTTCCGGGGCCAGCAGCTGCCTGGAAAAAGTTTCCTGTGGAACACGCCAGCGGGGGCGGGGGCGGCAGGGGCCGCGATGGACCTGGGAGGGGCGGGAGGAAGGGGGCGAGAA
>PVIC010018345.1:0-31710 GCA_004025085.1 Thryonomys swinderianus
ACACCCAGCATTGTATGTGGTTACCGGGATCAAACTCAGGACCTTGTGCATGTGAGGCAGGCGCCAGAACCACTGAGCTAAATCTCCAGCCCCGGAATCTCATTTTTAAATAGTGCCAGATTCAAAACTTCAGTGTTCCTAACAAAACTACATGCAATTGCAACTACTCACAGTTGGAAAGACTATTTTAAAACACAAAAACACTTCATTTTTATTTTCTTTACTAGAGGATTACAGAAAAGATATGGCTAGAATATTAGAAATAATTCTAATACTATTATTTTCTTCATTCTATTGATTAAGCAGTTCTTGAAATTCCTATTTAATATACTATTTACCCACTTAAATTATGTAAGAAAAATGAAACAAAAGTGATTTTAAGAAGTTACAAATTGTAAAGTGAAAAGACCATTACACAGAAAGTCAAGGAGGTAGAATTTTTGTGTTCCTATACTTACTGTAGTAAGTTAAATCTGTTCAGGATAACACTGGCATCAACTGTCACACCAGCAAGCAGTAAGTCATCAGAGTAACACCAGGTCTGTGTCAAACAGCTTTGAGAGCTAACATTAAGAGGTTTGCATTTGCCAAAGATGGAATAATTTAAACATCAACAAGAATAATTACAATGGATTAAAAAATAACAATTTAAATGCTTGACTTCCTGACTTAAAAAAAAAAAAAAGCTGGAGCTAGGTGTAGTGGCACATAACTGTAATTCTTATACTCTACAAGGCAGGAATATTCCAAGTCTAACCCTAGGCTGGGAAACTTAAATGACTTAGTGAGACCCCTTGTTAAAATTAAGAAAGTGTTCAGATGTAGCTCAGTGCAAAGGTCTTGGGTTTAATCCCTAGCACCACTAATTAATTAATTAATTGCAATAAAACAATTATTAGAACTCAAAGGAATCGATTCTTTTTTTTTTTTTGAGACAGGGTCTCACTTTGTAGTTCAGGCTGGCCCTGAGTCACTATGTAGTCCAGGCAAGCCTGGAACTCAGCAATCCTCCTGTCTCTGCCTCCCGAGTGCTGGGATTACAGGCGTGAGCCACCACGCCCAGCACTGTGGTATGTGGTATTGATTGCTGGTGGGCGTGAGTCTCCATGCCCAACGTTGTATGTGGTCACCGGGGATTGAACCCAGGACCTTGTGCTGCGAGGCAGGCGCCGGAACCACCACTGAGCTAACCCTCTGGCCCAGGAACTGATTCTTTATTCTGAAAACTAGGGCAAGAATCACTGTAGTACCAGAGTCAGGAGACTAAGCAGGGAGTCTGAAGCCAGCCTGAACTACATAGTGAAGCACTGTCACAAAAAAAAAGGAGACAAAAGAATATGTTAAAGTATACCACTTGAGGGCCGGAGGGTTAGCTCAGTGGTTCCAGCGCCTGCCTCGCAAGCGCAAGGTCCTGAGTTTGATCCTCAGTAACCACATATAACGCTGGGCGTGGAGACACGCCCACCAACAATCAACACCGCATACCACAATGGCGGGCGTGGTGGCTCACGCCTGTAATCCCAGCACTCAGGAGGCAGAGACAAGAGGATTGCTGAGTTCGTGGCGGTTTGCCTGGGCTCCATAGTGAGCTCAGGGCCAGCCTGAACTACAAAGCGAGACCCTGTCTTAAAAAAAAGCAAAAAAAAAAAAAAAAAA
This sequence comes from Thryonomys swinderianus, assembly GCA_004025085.1. NCBI lineage: Eukaryota > Metazoa > Chordata > Mammalia > Rodentia > Thryonomyidae > Thryonomys > Thryonomys swinderianus. The sequence continues at coordinate 1,657 of PVIC010018345.1, forward strand.
GTATACCACTTGAATGCAATCAATAAAGTCCTAACTGAAACATCCTGAAGACAAAATAAACTGAAAAATTCAAAAAGAGATAAAAGGAAAACCTACAATAGTATTTACATATGACTGACAAAACTATTAAGACCACTGAGGAAATGATCATAAAAAACAAGTGTGCAGTTCCTCTGCTGGGGAAGTGATTATAAGTGGCTGGTCAGGGTGTATCCTCCCATATTGTGATATGTTCACAAGGGTGCTCACCTTACAAACAATTCAGTAAGCTACACTCTTGTGCACTTCCCTCTGCTTGTGTTATCTTTAAAAACAAGAATATTTTAATGGAACAATTCTAAGCCTAGGGATCATACAATCCTAACCATGCTAACAGTCCTCTCCTTGGTTGCTATCATATATAAACATGAAAAAATAGCTTTTGGAATCCTTTCAAATATATTTATGATCCTTAAAAAATAACACACCCAGTGCTAGTTATTACTGTTATGGGTTCATATTTGAAGATGAAAACTTATACTCACTAGATTGTTGCTGTTGCTGCTGTTGTGTATTAAATCCTCCAAATCCCAGTCCGGTTCCCAAACCGGTACCTAAGCCAGTACTGGTTCCTGTTGTTGAGCCAAAATTGGTACCAAATCCAAAACCTTTGTTCTGAGTACCACCAAAGAGTCCTTTGAATGGAAAGTTGGAATTATATCAGTTAAAAAAATTTGACTTTTAACAGAGTTACTTGTACAAACAACCTAAACTGGCTTCTTACCAGTAGTGCCTGTGTTAGCTGGGGTAGAAAAGCTGAAGGCAGAAGGTGCAGTTGTAGATGTTGTCCCAAATCCTCCAAACCCACCTAATTAAAAAAAGAGTAAAAATAGGAAGGGAGATTGTTTCATAAGCATAAAAGCAATTTATTTTTCAAATCACTTTATAATTGCTATATAAAGTCAAAATATATTGATCTAACTTCTTTTCAACATAAATTTTTGAAAAACTACACCGCTAGTCAAAAGGTCAATAAACTGCAAGAAATAAGCAGCTATGTTTTTTAAAGAGAAACACTGCAGTGAATACACCTTTCAACTAGAGGGTGACTAACATTTACCACCCTATTATATTAAGCTTATTTGTTAATTCTAAACTGATGATGTATATACTTTTAGCACAGGGATTCCAAACTCAAATGTCTACTAGATTTAGACTAATAAAATCTATGAGTAGAGTGGGTATTTGGTAACAGAATTGTCAAGTTTTTTAAATAGCAGTAATTTTTAAATTCTAGCAAATTACTATTATGGAAGAAAGGTAGTTTACACAGTGTATTTCCATTTCCATCCACAAGAAATAAGAAATCCGGATTCTCTACGTTAAATTCACAGGGTTTTTTCTTGTTGTTTGTGGAGTTTTTTGTTTTGCAGCTCTGGAACTGAACCTATAGGCTCACATATGCTAGGCAGACCAAGTACTCTACCATTGAGCTACATTCGCAGCACAAATTTATAGATTTTTTAAAACACTAATTTAACTTGTCTTTTGCAGCTAATTCAGATGTTTTAAAAACAGTGTGACAAGCATATGTTAGGAGACAGGGTTGTCAGTTTGTAACTGTGAGTTTGTTGAATTTATTTATATCTACACTAGCTTATATTTCTTTTTTTTTTTTTTTGAGACAGGGTCTCACTTTGTAGCTCAGGCTGGCTCTGAGCTCACTATGTAGTCCAGGCAAGCCTTGAACTCAGCAACCCTCCTGTCTCTGCCTCCCAAATGCTGGGATTACAGGCGTGAGCCACCACGCCCGGCACTGTGGTATGTGGGTGGTATTGATTGCTGGTGGGCGAGTCTCCACGCCCAGCATTGTATGTGGTTACTGGGGATCGAACCCAGAACTTTGATCTTGCGAGGCAGGCGCCGGAACCACTGAGCTAACTCTCCGGCCAACTTATATTTCTAATTAAGTCTGTGTCAAGACTAAGCAACCTTTCAAGAGAAACATACCAATATACTTACCTGTATTCAACAAGAATGTATTTCTTGAAGGAAGATGTAAAGAGAAAAAACAGAAGTAGTAGTAGGGAAAGTGAGTAGAGCTAAAAGAGGTCTCTGCACCACAGTAGAGGGACAGGCAAATCTCATTTTTAGAAAATCTGGAAACAAAATTAATCTGAACCATATCTAATAACGTGAGTGGAATGGAATGCTAACCCATCTAAAACTGTGTCTTTAATTGCCAGTATTTGGCTAATTATCAATGTGGTATCAAAAAGACTTTAAAGACAAATTTTTTTTTTTGCTTTTGAGACAGGGTCTCACTTTGTAGTTCAGGCTGGCCCTGAGCTCACTATGGTGCCCAGGCAAGCCGCCGCGAACTCAGCAATCTTCCTGTCTCTGCCTCCGGAGTGCAGGGATGACAGGCGTGAGCCACCACGTCCGGCATTGTGGTATGCGGTGTTGATTGTTGGTGGGCGTGTCTCCCCCCCAGCATTATATGTGGTTACCGGGGATCTAACTCAAGACCTTGCGTTTGCCAGGCAGGCGCCAGAACCACTGAGCTAACCCTCCGGCCCTAAAGACAAATATTTTAACTAGTAATGCCAAATTATACTGAAAGTTTTCTGAACTCTAATCTGACAAAACAGACTCATCATTGTAACTTGAAAGATGCAAAACAAAAAACCACTTGATTGCTCTGATTTGGAAAATTACTCAGAGTAGACTGTGTGTTGTATATGCAAATATAAGCAAATAGTCTATTAAGTTACTGGTTTTATTGCAGTATGGCAAATTAAACATCCTGATAAAATCTACCAAAAGTATTATGTACTATTTTTAGTCTCATCACTCATTTCCACAGAATAACTATACTATAACCTGAACTGGCTACACAACAAAAATACTAGTTAGTATCTTATCACATTCTACAATATCATCAATGCTTTATCAATAATAGTGGATTTGCATGGCTGCAAAAGCCAAGCACTTCTGTCCCTGTTGAAGTCAAAGTTAATTAACACACAAAAGTAATTAAAAGCATCATATATTATTACAACTCAAGTTAACAGTGATAACTCCAAATGAACATGAAATCAAACAATTACCAACAGATTTATTTATTACTGTTGAGTTATGAGCTGGACAGCTTATTCAGAAGCACATATTTCAAAATAGTTTAACCCAGTGCCAATTTTAAGCAAGCAAAAAAGGAAAAGTAAACATACCAAAAGATAATAATGTGAACACTTTATATATATCAATAATAATGCATTGTTTTATCTTTGGATATTTCAAGTATTTTTCAACTCTCACACTAAAGTGATATTCACACTGCAAAAACAAGTAAACGAACAAAATGTCTGACTTTCCAAATAAGTTTCAGGCAGCAAATGTTTACCATATGCATATAATTGGCATGGGCATAAGAGGCATAATGTAAAAGAATATGGATGATAAATTCATATACGAGCAGCTAAAGAACAAGATTATCCTATGAGGTCGTTGTAAAGTACATGCAAACCTATCTTAAATTTGGATACATATCCACTATCGTTTGCATTTTGCAAAATTTTTAATAAGCTTCATACAATCTACATCGATTTTTAATCCTCACAAGTATCTTTTTCAATGCAAAGCTACTTAGCCTCCCTTTTACAGCAATGTTATCTAACAAATTCAATTGATGAGAATTTCCCCAAAATCCAGTAAGAATTGGAATTCTACAATTACATTTTGTAGAATGTATCCTAATCTGGTGTTCACTAAAGAAATGTATTATTACACAGCTTTAAAATAAGGCAGATTATTGCTGTTCGTATAAGACTTGTTTCTCTTAGAAACACAAAGACAATGAGATTCTGATGAAAAATGCAGGAAAAAAAATGAAAAGTGACTGCTGGAGTCCAAGAATCCCAGAAAAAGGGGCCTGACTACTAAGGTTATACTTTGAAAGACATATCAAATTATTTGAAATATACATTATTTATAAAATAAGAATGGACTTAAAATTCTTATCATTTGGAAGATATTCTGCTCAATTAAACGCAAACTTAAAGGGAACATTATAACTGGCAAGAACATTCAAAAATTTTATCTTTTAAGACAGTCTTGCTTTTTGACATTAGGAAATAAATTCCTTCACTCATCAGACAAGTCACTGCTCTTCCCCAAACTCTAGGAATCACGAAATATTCTTGGACTCCAGCTCCCAAGACTCGTTACACGTACGACCCGCAGTATCTACCTGCACTTGCCAGACTGTTACCAAAATTGAACGGAGTCGCCGAGGTAGTAGAAACACCGAAATTCCCAATATTAAAGTTCACTGCAGGATTAGCAGTTAATCCGAAACCCCCAAAATTAAACCCACTGGCGGTGGAGTTGGCAGTCTCAAGCCCACCAAATCCTGATAGGCGTGTAGGCAAAGAAAAGTTTTTTAAAGGGGAGGAGAAGAAGAAAGAAGAAGAAAAAAGCAAGATAAGGATTAGAAGAATCAACAAGAGGTTTCATAGGAGGGGGAAAAACTTGACTTCGTTCCAAACAAGTTAAGAAAGCAGAGGAGGGAGGGACAGAAGGAGGGACCAGGAGCGTGCACAAGACCACCAGGGGCCCTCCCGGGCTGGGACCGACCCCGCTACAGGGCAGCCCCGGGCTCCCCAAGCCCGGGCTCACCGCACCAGTGCAAGCGTTCCTCCAGCTCGGGCGGCTGGGGCGGGAGGGTCTCAGATACTGGGACAGGGGAGCCTCCACCCTCTCCGGGCCGACCTGCCAGCAGCGGAAGCCAGCCGCGGGAGAATGGGGCCCTCCCGGACCGAAGCGCCGCGGCGAATCCGCCGCTGGGTCTCACACCCCCGCGGCCTCCTCTGGAACCTGCCGGCCGCCGCCCGCCTTTCTCCAGTGCCTCTCAAGTCTCCTGCGCGGTCGGACCCCACCGTGCCCACGCCGCAAAGTCTCGGGCTGAAGGGGCGAACCAGAGTCTTCTTTCCCTCCTGGAGGAAGTCCCGGGGGGGAGAACTCACCCGCAGGTGCTACAGTGGCTGCAGAGGTGCCTGAAGTACCTGAGGGAGTCCCAAAATTGAAGGCCATCTCGCGGGAGCGGGGGGACCAAGCACCGCTCCCGCGACGCGACGCTCAGCGCGCTTTCCTTTTCCGTCCGGCAGAAAACCAGCCCGCCGGGCCACGGGGTTCCGGCTCAGAGGCAGGTCGGACCGGAACGCCCGCGGACCTCTCGCTTCCGGTGAGGGCCGCCTTCAGGGGGAGACGCGCGTCGGGGCCCAGGCGGGGGAGGACTCGGCGCGGCGCCGCTGAGGGCCCCAGCCTAGCAGGAAGGCGGCCGGCGGACTGACGAGTTGAGGCCGCCAGGGGCGGGGAGCCGTCCCACTAGGTGCGCTTCGCCCGTTTTATTTCCTCCGCTGGCCTGTGAGGGGCCGCGTACGGAGAAAGGAGCGGGGAAGAAGAGGCGGCGTCTGGAGTACGGTCCGGTCCGCCGAGCTCGCCCGGGCGCCAGGCAGAGGGCAGCTCCGCGCGATCCCGAGGAGTAGCGAGCGGCACAACGCAGGTTCACAGGTGAGGCAAGGAGACCGAAGTTTCGAGGTGCTCAGCGGTGTGCCCAGCGACGCCTGGCTGGTAAGCACTAGGGAGTGGTTTTGAACTACCATTTCTCACCGCTAGATCCCCATTTAAAAGCAGAATAGGGACGGGGAAGATGTTTACGACTGTGTGTGTGATAAATAGTATAGAAAACTAGGCGAAAGAAACAATCTCAGTTAGTGGGAAAGGTAGTCAGCGGTAACTGCATGGCATAGTTGGGAAAGGTGCCTGCATAACCCTTACAGTCCTGTGGCCGACATCTTGGACTAACCCTACTGGAAAGGTGCGAGCGCTGCGAAGAGTATGTGTGCAGGGTCAACACAAGACAGGAAAGGGCCAGATCCTCCTCCTCTGGTGTGGACAGGAGTTGCCTAACAACACTGAAACCAAAAATTTGCAAAGCATTGCCTGGTCTAGAGTTCAGGGGCTTTAAAAAGTTGTTACTAAAAGAGGAACCTCTGGATATGTTTGCTCTTTTTGTTATACAGCAGGCAGAATCATTAAATCCGTTGGCTTGTTAATTTTAATAAAAAGCCCGTATGTCTATCAAGAAATTACAAATGCGCTTTGATCCAGCAGTTGCTACTTCTAGGAATTTCCTTATAAATGACTTGGCACACCTGTAGGATGCAAGGTCATTCATTATGGATTATTTATAATAAATGATTGGAAAGATAAAGGGTTCTGGATAAGTCAACTCTTATATTTAGACAAAGGAATACGAGTCAGCCATAAATTGGGGACCAGAAAAAAAGGCTCTACATACTGATAAGATCTCCAAGATAAATTACACAAAAAACACGATTTAGAACACTGTATTCTACAGTTTGAGTAAAGAAAGGGAGCTAGGATAAATAAATGTACATATTCAAAACATTCCTGGAAAGACACTTTCATAAAAAAATAGTAATATTAGTTGTATCTGGGGTGAAGATGGGGTGGCCCGGAGACAAGAGTGATGGAGAATTTTACCCTTTAATCCCATTTATCCCCCTTGAAAATGAAAACTCTTATCCACAAAAATAATGGCTGTAAACATTGGCTCTTGGCAAGATTCCCAGTGAGCGCTCCTACTACGCTGGTGACACAGGACTGAAGAAGGACGAGTGGGTGACAGGGTGAGGGCAGAGGAAAAGGAGGGTCTAGCAGAGCCCTTGGTTTCAGGCTTGAACAGAGGGCTGAGCGGTGCTGCTGCTCCCCGGGAATGTAGCTTGAAGAAGACAAACAGCTTTCTTTCCTTATGACGGGAAGACAGGCCGGCCGGGGATGTCCAGCTGGTGTTTGGACAGGTGGGGCTGAGGTCACGTGTAGGTTATAATTTGAAGTGAAAAATGTGGCTTGTTAGGGAGAGTATCAAAGGAGAGGACGCTGCCGCTGGGCTGTCTGTTGTTTGGTGGTGCTGAGGACAGAGCCCAGGGCCTTGTTTGTGCTAGCCAAGTACTCAACGCTGCACCACGCCTCCTCCTTTTTGAAACAGTTGTGGCGGGGTGGGGGTGGGGGCCTCTAACTCGGACTGTTCTGCCTCAGCGCCTGAGTATCTGGGGTTACGGGTATGCACCTGGAGATTTGAGCACCAGCAACCCCCCCCCCAACTCACTAGTCTAGGGACTGAACCCAGGGCCTTTGCACTGAGTTACATCCCTCCCCCTTTATTTTTTACTTTAAGACAGGGTATTGCTAAGTCACTAAACTGCTCGAGACGGGCTTGCACTTGAAACCCTGCTGCCTCAGTCTGGGATTACAGGTGTGTGCCCCCATTCCTAGCCGAACACCAGTTTTCTCTTTTTTTTCCTACAGGGAATTGAACTCAAGGCCTTGTGCTTCCAAGGCAGGCTCTGTGCCACTGAGGTCCACAGCACCCCCACAGTAGTCCGAGATACATGGCCACGTCTCCCACCCACTACCTCCTTTTGTAAAACACGCCATTTCTGAAGCTGCTTTCAGGGTGCAGACAGCAGAATTGCCTGGTTATGACAAAGGGTGTGCTTGTAAAGCTGTTACAAATCAGCTGAAGTTTTTATATTGTTTATATAGAAAAATCATAAATTGGGCATGTTGTTGGCTGGGGTCTGAGAGGGGTCCCTCAAAGAAAACATGAAGACCCAACTCGCTCTCTATCCTAATAGGTTTGTTAACTTTTGTCACCGAAAAAGAATTTTAGGACACAACAGTGAGAGACAGGCAGATTTATTACGTGAAGTAAGAGGAAAATAGGGAAGGGGCTTTCCGTTGAGGAGCTACATGAGGCACGACTCTGATGGTCAGTCTAGCCCATTAACAAAAGGACAAGACAGGCTTTATGGCTTTGTTAGGTAGGCCAGACACTGGTACTCTGCCTTTGAAAGTATGGCCTTAAGTTTTAAGGGATTTTCTCCCTGTAGGTGCAAATGCCAGAAAATCCTGGCATTTCCTCTGCTGTACAGTTCATCTGGCTCTTGTAATAAAAGGAGCAGGCATATTTTATACACTGAGCAAGGGAGGGATGACCGCTGGGTTAAGAGATGCCTAGCACACTGACTCAGGTGTGTTTGTGAAGATGATTGGTGTATAGACCTACTCCAGTGGGTGGGACCAACCAGTAGGCCTGTATCCTGAATGAAATAAAAAGGGAAAGGAGGTTTTCTTCTTTTTAAAGATTCCTGTTTCGTGCGTGGGTGTATCCTTTGCTGCGTCACCTTGGAGCACTGGTCTCCATTGTCTTCAGCTTTCCAGTGCACTCATTCTGGCAACTCTCCCCCGAGCTGGCAGGACCTTTGACCTTGCCTGGGCTGGTGCTGCCTCCTTTCTCCCACGTGTTCTGCAGTTTCCATCCCCTTGGGCCGAGCAGCTCCTGGACCCTCCAGCTTTCCAGGAAGCAACCATCCACTGTGACTCTCCTGCCTTTGATTCCATTGCTTCCTGCTGACCTTAAAATAAGGCAAAATACCAAAATCTTTAATGTGACTGAAGAAGAGCAAGCACGACATGGCCCTTGCGTCTCTGCAGCCTCTTCTGTTGCTCTTCCTTCTCAGGACTCGTGCCAAATGTGTCTGTCACTTATGTGTAGAAAACGTCCCTTCCTGCTTTGGGACATAACTGTGCCCAAGGGCTGAAATGCTTTGCTTTTTATCTGTCTCCCAACTCCTAGTCATGTTTCCAGAGTATCAACCGAGTTGAAAATTACATTTACATGTTTATTATTTGGTCCCTGTTCTCCCCACTAGACTAAAGTCCATATGTCTCTTTTTGGTCACCAGAAGCCTAGTTTGTTGTATTTGTTGCATCTGGTATAAAGTAGGCTCTTAATAATGCTAGTTAATGCCTATTTAAGTACACTCAGGAAAACCAGTTCTCTGTAACAAATACTGGAAAATGTGTTTATATGAACTGTCTGGAAATGGCACGTCTATTTAGAAAGAAAGTGGAGGGCCGGAGGGTTAGCTCGGTGGTTCTGGCGCCTGCCTAGCAAGCGCAAGGTCCTGAGTTCGATCCCCGGTAACCACATACAATGCTGGGTGTGGAGACTCACGCCCACCAGCAATCAATACCACCCACATACCACAGTGCTGGGTGTTGGCGGCTCACACCTGTAATCCCAGCACTCGGGAGGCAGAAGCAGGAGGATTGCTGAGTTCAAGACTTGCTGGGCTACATAGTGAGCTCAGGGCCAGCCTGGATTACAAAGTGAGACCCTGTCTCAAAAAAAAAAAAAAAAAAATTGCCAGGGGTTAGGGGGGCAGAAGTGACTAGAGAGTTTATTGAGATGATGAGAATGTTCTAAAACCGCATAATTCAGTCAATTTAATGGGAACCATTTAAAATGGTGTATTTCATAGTACATAAATGATATCTAATAAAATTAATTTTAAATTAATATAGCTTTTACTGCATATGGCAGCTTTGTCTTGCACTAAGTATGTTTACATGTTTTTGGACTTGTGTCCTATACTATTGACCATATATCATAGTTAATTATTGTTCATGGATATACAGTCAGCATTAAAATTTTAGTCTTTATATTTTCAGTGCCACATTTCTATACCTTTTGAGTAAGAAGAAACAAGTGCTGGGAACTTCTTTGTGACACAGCCAGCTGAAACTGGATTTAGGATTTCTAGGAAGGACATGCCTACGAATTAAGTGTCCTTGATTCCGTAAGGAAATTTGTAACATTGAGCTAGGAATTTTGTGGCTGCATTAGGAGTTTTATGCCTGGATTCACTCTGATTTCAGGAATAAAGTCCAATGTTGGGATGAGAAAGGTTTTAAAAGTAATCTGAATTTTTGGGCTAATAACTTTAGCACAGGTGTCCCCAGAAACAAAAGCCTCAAAAGAGTCCAAGCAGCTTTCTGACCCTCATGAGCCCCCCGTGTGGACTTGTCTGTGTCTTATGCATCAGGTCCCAGAGGCAGCTCTGAGGGACATTACCGAGCAAGTATTTAGGAGGGAAGGTGTCAGGGAGTTAGGCCCCCGCCTTACAAGCTCCCCGGTTCAATCTCCCATATGAAAAAGAAGTTTAGGAGCAACAGCAAAGGATGGGGCAAACAGGATGCTGAAGGCAGAAGGCCAAGCAGAGCACTTCCCTGGGTAGCTTGAGAATGTTCCTGTGGGGACTGGATGGCTGCTGACCGGCTGCTGCGCCCTCCTCCCTGCTCCTGTGGAGAGAGCCTGGGCCAGGACGGCGAGGTCTGCGACCTTCCTGGGTAGATCTTGCCCTCATCCACAGTGGAGCAGAAACCAGAGGTAAACCAAGCTGTGATACCCAGGGCTGGGTCTTGAGCATTTTTCAAAGGACACTCTAGACAACCAGACACCATTCCCAGTGCACTTTTATATAAAGTTTTTATTAGTGAAACATTTCACTGCATTAAGGGTAGAAATAAAACAGGTTGAGAATCACATGAAAAGAACCAGCTGTACAAACGGCATGAAGAGTGCTCTGGTCAAGGTTCCCTTCCACAGGCACAAGCAGTTCACTCCAGTAAGTGGCCAGGGGGCCAAGCAGGAGGATCACTTTCTTCAGAATTCTCTCTCAAGCAATTAAATTAAAAACTAGCCTCCCTTAAGTAAAAACCCCAATGGGGGTCAGTCATGTAGTGCTTGTTCCTCTTTGACCATTAGTGATCTTTCTAGAATGTAAAGAAAAGCCTGGAGCTAAAAATGGCAAAGCTGATATCCGGTCTCGAGTGCCAGTTCTCCGTGCCTACCACTCTGTGATTGCCTCCGATGCTGACAATCACAGCGCCGCCTTTGGGCAACTTCCCGGGATAAAGGCACCAAGAGAACGAGCCTGAGGGACAGCTGTTCTCAACCTCAAACCGCACGAGTGAATTCATTCTTCTTTAGCCAACCTGTAATTCTCACTATAGTGTATGGGTTTGCCACAGACTTTTCAGAAGGAAAATACCAAATGTGGTTTTCACCCATAAGTAAAAATAATGATGTAAATACAGAATCAATGTTTTGGGTCTTCTTGCCTTTATGGTGCTCGGTCTCAATATGCACAATTAACTGGTATCACTTATATAGAGCAGGGTTAGCGAACCTATGGCACAGGTGTGCAGCTGGCTGTTTGTATGACTAGAAGCTATAACAGGTTCACCATCACGACAAGAGTATTTAAAAATCTCCTCACAGGTGACTACATCCTGAAAACAGGACTGAACCAATGCACATCCCCTGGCTGGCTTATCCATTCTCTTGTGAGCCAGTAAACTCATAAGGAATAAGATATGCCAGTTGTCAAGGTAAATACTAAACCCTAGCCTATATATTTGAAATTATTGAAGGCCAAGTATTTTTTTAATTTAGTATTTCACATTTTGCAATTTGATGTATCTAAAAGTTTTCTTCTAAATTTATAGAAAAGTTGAGAGTTTAATGCATTGCCCCTTCTAAAAGGGGAACATAACACACATATTGGTTTAGTGTAGCAATAGAAAACTGAGCATGTAAATTAAAGTGACTTAACACCTCTATACAGAGACAAGGAGCTGTGTAAATGACATTCATAATCCTTTTCTCATTTGCTTACATTGAAAACTACTGTTGTTCTTTTAAATCTCCTGGAACAATTGAGTTGTTGGGAAATTCTATAAGCACTTAACCAGGTAACTGTAGGCTTCTCAGTTAAAATCAACGTGGAACTCTGAGAATCAAAGGAAACGTGCGTAACTTTGCCAAAATGCTGAACTCTGTGATGTAAAAGTGGTTCCCTATTTTCTTGGCTTTGGTTACACTGCGCTAGGTATCAAGGGATTTTTCTTTAGAGCATTTTCTGTGTAGTACTTAAACACTCATTTTCTGTCAATAAAATGATTGTCATGGGAAGCATTTTTCTCAGTGACAGTGAACTACAAAATGGGAAAAATTGAATCTCAGGAAAGAACTTTTAAAAACAATTTCAAAGTTACCAAGAAGACTTTCCAGGTGAAATGTCTGTATGCTTGACACTTCCTGAAATGTTATGAAATGGATTTCCAATAGTCATAATTTTGCAAATAACTACTTAGCAGTATTGTATTAATACAGTATCTTTTTTTGGCAGGACTGATTGAGGGGAAATGGCTGATCAGATTTTCCCAGAGAATCTTACATATCAAAATAATTTTGACTAAAGTTAATTATTATCTACAAATGTCACAACTAGTATTTAATTTTCCTCCTTATGAAATATCTGTATTTATCCTCACCAACATTATTTACACATTCTCTTGGTTCACAAAAATACAGCTTAAAACTCGTTCAGCGCTCATTCCTGTCTACACATGGATACCACTCAGTCCCTCCCCTGCTTGATTGCTACCCAGTGTAGAAGTAGTCAGAAGACCAAGTGATTTTCCTGGAGGAATTTTGAATTGAAGATTAGCATGATAATGCAGTATGTACTATTTTAAAAGAAGAAATCAGATGCATTTGAATCCTGAATCAAATGAGGTGACTGTGTTACCCTGGGCTCCAAACTGTAACTTCTATTTGGGGAAAGAAATGAGGAATACAACATAAGGTGGTATGCATGTGCTTGGAGCACAGAACCTGGTGAATGAAGCACACTAAGGTTAGACCAAAGGGCATTAAAGTGATGCAATGACACATTGACAACAGTGGTTATAAACTTCCTAGCCACCAGAACCCAGCCCCCCCCACTATACATTAAATACTTGCTAGACACGTGAAAAAAACAGTTTTAGAAACCACAGGACTCTAAAGCATGGTGGCCAGCCACGTCAGCCTGCCCTTTACCATCTGGCCACAACACTCCTCTTGTCCACCGCTGGCCGTGTCTGCTCCCTCTTCACCCCTGTAGAGCTGGTGAGGACATGGAGCCCCTGTCATGGTCCAGGTCAGGGCAGCTTACGCATTCTTCACTGAGCACTGGGTGGTTAAGTCCGTATGAGGGGTGCCCTTTCATCTGCAGTTCCCTGAAACACAATAAGGAGAGAGAGGCAGGAAAGTTGGCTCACATCAGGAACTTCTCCCCAGCTGTGAGAAGTCATGGGAGTGGGTGTGCAGGAAGGCAGAGGGGGAGCTGAGCGGAAGGAGGGGCTTCCTGTTCACCTGTCCTCTCAGCCTGCTTCTTTCTTTCTAAGACCCAGACCTAACGTCCAGGAGGCCTACACTGGCCATTCCAACCCAGTGCCAAGTGGAGCCCTCTTCTCTGTTGGCCCAAACTTTAAACTTGTACCTCATTGAATTCGCTGCCTTCCTGATTTGAAATGTGCCAAGAACATATCTCAGAGGTCATAGGTAGTCAGTAATGCTTGTTGATAGATAAAGATGGCTGACTGTAGGAAAGGTAATTAACATTTCCAGGAGGTTTCATTTGTAGTTTTTGCTTTTCAGTACAAGGTATTGAATCCAGGGCCTCCGGACTGAGCTTCCTACCAGCCCTTTTTTTAAATTTTGAGATAGGGTCTCATTAAGTCTTAAGTTGCCCACTCTGGGCTTAAACTTGCCTTCCTTCTGTCTCAGCCTTCCAGATGCTGAGATTTACAGATGTGTGCTCCCACACCTGGCTTCATTTGTACTTCTGAAAACCTCAGTGACTGTACAGAGTCAGAGAGATAGAGCCACAGGTAGAAATGGTAAAACACTCGTCTAATGGCTAAGTCGGGTTAGAGACTAGGCAGGTTAAAAGACATCAGGGAAGAGCGTGGAAGGTAGGACACACCAAGCCAGGGTTACTGGTATGGTTTCAGTCTGGTTCATTTCCTTCACATTTGCTCTGACACTTAGTTTAGGGAGCAGGAGGGAAAAAATGTTGGTTGCAAGAAAAGGAGGTGCTGAGCATTGAAGAAAGGTTTCCACGGTAAAGTTCTGTCAAGATCCTCAGATTCCTGCTCATGCTTAGACAAACTAACTGTTCGTTCCTCCAGGAAAGTCACTGCGCCAGTCTCTTATTTTGCACTGGTGCCTCAATTGCAGAATCTGTTTCCTTCCAAAGAGATCTCTAGGTGTTTTGTTCTGTAATACTGGAGCTATTTTATCATATTTGAAATGTAAGTTTTCTCTCTGGTGTGAGAAACTGAAAGTGTAAATGAGAACCAAAGTGTATAACAGATAATGTGAAATGGGAAGCAAAGGTTCTCAGGGGAAGTAAGGGGTGTGGGGGAAAGGAAAAAAATATAAGAAGGAATAAACGCAAAGCTTTTGTAAATAAGGGAGGGAGGGCAGGGAAATGGGGGAAAAAAAGAACTAAGATATATCATGTGCAGGCTCAAATTCTCTATGAATGTGCTCGCAATGTACACCTAAAATATAACAATAAATTTAATTTTTAAAAAAATACTATATTTAATGAGTTCATACTATACATTAACAGTGGACCAAATTCTTTGTTTTCTGTAGCATCTAATCCTTACCAGAAACTCCCAAGGGAGCCCCTAACTCTCCATTTCATGGATGGGGAAACTGAAGTACAGCTTCAAGGCTACACAGCTGAGTAGTGGCAGAACTCATTTGAACCCAGGCAGTATGATAACACAAGCCCATGTAGTTTGCTTTTACATATTCTTCTTCTTCTTTCAGGTAACTGTTTTTAAAGATATAAACAGCCAAGATTCCATTCCCACCAACAGAACCTCAAATGCTAGAAGGCACCATTCTGTCACCTTGCCTTCCTTGACATACCCTTGTTTCACACAGTGCCTTGCTTAGCATTTGGCCCAGCAGTTAAGAGAACCAGGAAATCACAGAATCTGTGCTTTCCATGTGTGCCCCGTGAAATCCCAGAATCTGTCCTAAAGAGCCGCTGGACAAGCCTTTAATGAAGTAGCTGAGTAAGGGTGTCCGGGACGGGCAACCGTCCTTCTGCCAGTACTCACCTCATCCATAGTTCCCTGTCCTCGGCACGCAAGCCAGGTGAAGATCAAACCAAAGAAGACCCCCAGCGCCATGATAATGTAGGGTATGTTGGTGACAATCACAGTAGTGTTAATCACAGACTTAAGCCGACTCGCAGTGTCTTTATCAATGAGAACACTCTAGAGGGGCAAAAACACAGCAATTAAGTATCCAGAATATGACAGTTTTTTTTGTTTTTCAAATCATCAAATATAGTTTGATTATGCTCCCCTCTTAGCAGGCTTGATATACTGAATGCCCATTTATCAATTAAGCAGAGAATTGTTCTTCTCTTTTCTCCTCAAGACATGTATTACTCAACCCAAGTGAAAAAAAGGTATGCAGAAATACTCTCTCCTGTTCTGTCTCAAAACAAAATCTAGCTCAGCATTACCTTCTTCCGGAAGTTTCCTCTGGCTTTCTTAAGACTGATGAAAGGTCCATTCACTGAGCCTCCACCTGACTTTTTAGAACACTCCTCACTGGCACTGTGTGTCACAACTATCTCATTACTGGTGTGTCTCTGGTGACTGGAAGATCCTTACCTTGAAGGCAAAATATCTCAGTCATCACCACATGGGGTATGGCACCAAGCATGCGGTACACACTCAATGCTCGTTAATAACATGAATGAATCACACACTCATAAAAATGGCACGAGGAAGGATCATTTCTCTCTTGGTTCCATCTACATTCGTGAAGACCAGATGTCTCCACAAAGTGGGTAAGTGTGGAACAAACTAAAATTCCAGAGACAGTTGCTTGCTAAGGAAATGTACTAAAGTAACATTTTTCAATCCGCAGAGCAGAGACACAAGTGTCATCTGAACAGTTTAATTCCATAAAAATTATGGGCAACAGTTCTGGGTTAATTTGCATGAGACTGGCGTAGGAGATCAGGTTCTGTGGCAGTTCTTTCAATAACTGCCTTACGGCCCTCTGAGCCAGAGTTCCCTCCTCCATTAAAAAGTGTTGAGACAGTAGTTTTCAAGGTCATTTCTAGGTCTTACATTTCATTTTTCTAGACAAGAGAAAAATTAAGCTTATTCAAGGAAGCAGCAAAAGTCTCAGGATTGAATCCTTCGTGGATTCAATCTAGCCTTTAACAAAAAACAAAGACTGGGAGTGGAGACAACTTCAAAAATGCCACTACCATGAACTGAAGGTTGCAGAAAAGTCTTGCATCTTCAAAAAGTCCTATTTTCATGCCATTTCCCACAAACAAGTAACAGTGGTGGTCCTGGGGCAATCCCAGTAGGTCCTGTAAGTTGGTAAGCACCCCCTGAATTTTTCCTTTGAAACAATAATGCCCCAACTTAGAACTGTAATCACAACTCCTTCACCACCAGTATAATGCTAAATGCAGAAAAAAAAAAAAGACATAAAAGTGCCATGTATGGTATGATTTTGACCATGTAATTTGAACCTAAAAAAATATCAAGAAGCAACAGACATCTGAAGAGAGTTGTACTTGCTCCTTAGGAGACAGGCCTACTAGTGACTTACTTTTTAAATACTACACTTACTTTTTTTTTTTTGCTTTTTGGAGATAGGGTCTCGCTTTGTAGTTCAGGCTGGCCCTGAGCTCACTATGGTGCCCAGGCAAGCCGCCGCGAACTCAGCAATCCTCCTGTCTCTGCCTCCTGAGTGCTGGGATTACAGGTGTGAGCCACCACGTCTGGCATACTATACTTACTTTTTAAAAATTTTCCAGTGCCAGGTGTGGTGGCTTATGCCTGTCATCCTAGCACTTGGGAGGCAGAGGCAGGAGGATTGCTGAGTTCCAGGCTTCCCTGGGCTACATAGTGAGCTCAGGGCCACCCTGAACTACAAAGTAAGACCATGTCTCAAAAAAAAAAAATTATCAAAAGTTCTATAAAAGACAAGTTTTACAAAACAACATTTTTGCCAGGCGTGGTGGGCCTATAATCCCAGCACTCAGGAAGCAGAGGCAGGAGGATTGCTGAGTTTGAGGCCAGCCTGTCTACATAGTGTGTTCAAGGCAAGCCTGAACTACAAAGTTAGACCTTGTCTCAAGAAAATAATAAAAATAATTTTAAAAATAAAAAAATTGGGCCGGAGGGTTAGCTCAGTGGTTCCGGAGCCTGCCTCGCAAACGCAAGGTCCTGAATTCGATCCCCGGTAACCACATACAATGCTGGGTGTGAAGACTCACGCCCACCAGCAATCAGTACCACATATCACAGTGCCGGGCGTGATGGCTCACACCTGTAATCCCAGCACTGGGGAGGCAGAGACAGGAGGATTGCTGAGTTCGAAGCTTGCCCAGGCTACATAGTGAGACCAGAGCCAGCCCGAACTACAAAGCGAGACCCTGTCTCAAAAAAAAAAATTAAAAATTAAAAAAAAATTAAAAAATATACAAACTTTTTAAAAATTGTTATTGAAAAAAAATTTACAACACTGAATAAAGTAAAAAATTCAGTAAGCCAGCTTTAGATTATATAAATAATGACAATATTTTCTTGCAATTTGTCACTAAATTTCCTACAAATAAGTATTTTTAGGAAACAAAAGTAGAAACTTAATACTGTTTTCACTATGTCTTCAACTGGCCGGATGTGAAGGAAGAGACAAAGCCCTCCCTCGCCGGCGTCTGGCTGCGGGCTGGCTGTGCTGCTTCCTCAGGCCCCTTCTGCTTCTCATATGACTGGCTGCCTAGAGTTTTATCCAACTAATGTTCTCGAGGAGGAAACTTTCTTGCATTTTTTCAAATCAGCGCCCCAGACATAGCAGGTTCATGTAAGAGACAATGATAAAGAGTGCCTAAGAAATCATTTTCTACCCTTTCATGTCTTAGATTGCACATAGTTCCAACAGTAGATGTCGTAATGGAAGCATTCCAAGCTTGAACAGCTACAACACACTTGTGGCCCCCGCGCACTCAGGACTTACCTCATTGAGATACATCACTGGGAAAACCATGGTTCTAATGTCTCCTGTTTCACTACAAAGACAAAGGATGACGTGACTTTAGAGACATCCTCACCATCAAAACACTCACCTGGAGAGACATGTGCAGAGGAAAACTCCAGTACACTTATTTCATTCAATTACCTGGAATTTACTGCAGCCTTCTTCGTTGTCTTTGCAAACACACAGAAGTCAGAAATTAATTCCCAGTGTGTCACCCCACGAGCCCAAGAGCTACATGTATACAGAGGGTTTTATCAAAACAAGGCTTCTGAAAGCAAACTCATCCCAGGGACCTCTGTTCTCCCCAGAATCCTCACAGGAAGACACACCTATGCTGCTCCCATTGCGTGCATGTAACAAGACAGTGAAGGGCTGCCTTCCAGTAAGAGCCAGCTGAGTTCCTGCCACGTACTAGTTCTGGCTGGGTGCTTTGGGGACATCGTCTTACTCAATTTTTACACCAGTCATCTGCAATAAGCGTTATGATTGTCCTAGGTTTACAGATGAGAAAATTACAGCTCAGAGCAGACAGGTAGTTGTCCGGGACCCCATGTGAGTGGTGTAGGTCTAGGGTTATAATTCCACTTTGGTTCCAAGGTTCCAGCTCTTAAGCACTAAATAACACTGCCTCAGAAATACATTCATGAGTCACAGAAGGCTTCCTGCAAACCACATTTGCTTCTCAGTACTATAACGTGTAACTAAGTTGGATAAATTCAACAGGGTAAGCCATCTCAGAACTGATACTATTATTGTGGGTAGATACAAAATATCCCCAAAACGTTTTAGTATGTAAAGGCTTCAACTTGGTTTTTTATTCATTTTATCTTATGGATTTTTTTCATATCTCCCAAAAATTCCCACTGAAGAGGAGATTCCACTGAGGAATTTGAATTAAGGAGTGGTAGATGGAGTATGGGAGGCAGAGGCTGGATTTTGGGAGAGCTTGTGGCTGACCCCAGTTGGGAACAGAGTGGATAGAAAGATTTGTAACCAGAGTCCTGGGGGTGAGGGGAATGCTCAGTGGAGTGGATAAAAGCACAATCTCAGGCCACAGATGAAGTTCAGAGGCAACAGCGCCTGCCTGTTTGAGGCAAACACAAGGGCCTGAGTTCAATTCCCAATACCAGGGAAAAGAAAGCAGAACCTATCCACATAGTCTTAAGAGCTGTGTGAGTTCCACCGAGTTGCTTAAGCTCTATGCCTTGGTTTCCTCATCTCTAAAATGAGGATAATACAGGGCTATAAGTTAATGCATGTAACATGCTTGGAGCAAGGCACATAGCTACAACAGGAGACATCGTAATGGGAGATTACAATGCATGGAAAGCACTTAGGAAGTGTTTGATTAAATAGCAGATTCCAAGATCAAGATGCCCATAAGAATATGATGATGCTTCAACCCTGAAGGCCAGGGGTGAGCAGTCAGAAGTAGACTGTCTTCCTCCTGACACCAACGCCATCAGAACGTCATGGAGTGAAACCAGTCTTGGCCTTAGAAGAAAAAAGCAACTTACATAAAATCATCCAACTTTTGGACATAAACGTTGATTTGGAACCTCTTCGCTGCCCTCAGAATAATTCCAGTCAACTGCAAATCAGAAATGAGAAGAAAATGTTAAGATTGAGGCACAGAGCACCGCTTCTGTAGCTCTGATAAACAGGGCGGTCGTCTCGGTGACAGGCAGGGAGGTACATGGGGAGACCGACCCCAGCGCAGAGTGGGAAGGTGACCAGTGCAGCAGGATGAATGTGGACCCGCGTGGGTCTCACTCAGTAGTGGGGGAGGGGTCAGGCCTGGGCATCTCTTACAAGTGCCCACTTTGCACAGAAAGCCCGAGAGGACTCCAGCCTCAGGACAGCCCACTGGGGCTGGACCTGCGAGCAGTTTTCCAGAGCTGAGAGGAGGGTGCCCTTCCTGGCAGGCCACGAAACAGGGCCCAGAGAGAGCCGCTCCGGCACTGGTCTCCCCTTGCCGCCCCCCCACCCCGTGCTCTGAGGTGCAGGATCACATTCACGCCCAGGGGACAGACTGGCTGAAGGCTGAAGTCAGACATGATCTCATTCACCAAAGGAGCACATCTCGGGTTTCTGAGTCTAAGTGCAGGAGCGCGGCTAAGAAGGGAATGAGCGGAAGATGGGATGCCAGCAGAATGCGTCCTCCCTTCTTTACTGTTCTGTGGTGTTCAGAGTCCCGAAAATGAAGGTATCTGACCGGTAATTTAGCTTCTGCAGTGAATGGACTCTCACAGGGTAAAGTGATGTTCCTACCACCTCAACATGGTTGTACTTGTTCTCTATGAATTCAGGCCTGGGGTGTATATTTTCTATACTTTTAAATTAATAATATGTAATCAACTAACTCTTCAGGTACTTGTGAAAAGCAGTTCACCGAAAGTGACTGAAGCTAATGTACATACTTAAATTGCAGCCAACATATTCCTGGCAGCTGGTAACAGAGTCACATCTTCCATCTCCCTGACCCGTGTCCCAGGGAGGAAAAGCTCTCTGCTCAGGCCCCGAGGACTGAGCAGCCGCACAGCTCCGATCTCGGATGTGTCCAATGGCTGAATTTTCACTCTTGCTTTTTGTCTGTTTGTTGTTTGATGCAGATTTGCTGGTGTTTCTACCTATCACATCCACAGAATCCAGGCCTGTGATTCAGGCCTGTATGACAGTGCCTCGACCCGCCTGAGCTACTTCTCCCCCATTTGAATATATACATGTAAAGAAGACAGTGGTTTCTGCAGTGCTCAAGACTAACCTAGTGAATACTACAAATACAAAATAAAACATCTGCTCACTCTCCAGACAGAAGTGTGTACTCACGGGATTAATGTCCACAAAGGTCGCATGATCCTCCTTGTTTGGATGCAAGCCTCGAATGGCAGAAATAAACCTCTCATCTGCTTGATAAAAGTGTGGGAATGACATAACAATGGGCGCACCTGCATTGTAAGGGGAACAGAAATGAATGATCCTGTTTTTAAAATCCAAGATAAAGGGCCAGAGACTTAGCTCAGTGGTTCTGGTGCCTGCCTAGCAGGTGCAAGATCCCTGATTTGATTCCCATTAACCACATAAAACAATACTGGGCATGGTGACTCACACCCACCAGCAATCAGTACCGCACACCACAGTGTGAGAGCCAGCTTGGGCTACATAGTGACTTATAACTTAAATTCTTTTAACTTATAACTTCTGACTTATATGTGTTTGCAAAGACAACTAAGAGGACTGAGTGAGATCCTGTCTCAAATAAACAAACAAGGGCAGGGAATGTAGCTCAGTGGTGCCACTGCCTGCCTGGCAAGTACAAGGTCCTGAGTTCAGTCCCTGGTTCTGAAAAATAAACAAACAAACAGATATAAAGGTCCTGACCATGAACTTGTTTCCCAAAGAGGAAAAAAAGGCCTTATCTAAGTAAATATGGGGAAATGAGCAGCTAAAATAGCTTTCTAGACCTTCTAGTTCAAAATTTGTGCTTTATTTCTACTCATTTTATTGTACATTGTACTGGAGCTAAATTATTTCTTCATATACATTTTCTGAACTACTAAATCTACATTCCTCATATGCATTAGTGCTCCAGAAGCCCTATGAAATTAGAACTTATGTCCTGATTTTGCACTGGAAGAAGCTGAAGTTCACAAAAGTTACACCATTTTCCAGAGACCGGAGCCATCAGGTTAGGGAGGCAACTGAACAAATGAAACCCTCCCACCACAAAGCACTTATTTCTATTACAATTCTCCACTTGTTAACAGATTTTTTTTCCTTTTAATCGAAGATGGACCTTGTTCTAGATGTGCTGACACCAGGATTTTTAAGAGTTTCCCTGGCTGGGCGTGGTGGCTCACACCTGAAATCCCAGCACTCAGGAGGCAGAGGCAAAGGCAGGAGGATTGCTGTGAGTGAGGTTGGCCTGGGCTACATAGTGAGTTTAGGGCCAGCCTGAACTACAAAGCGAGAATACAGCTCAAAAAAACCTTAAAAATAAAAGAGTTTCAGCCTCTAACCAGTTGAAAGCCTGCCCACATGGAGACTCTGGGAATATTTTTCTTTTCTTTTCTTTTCTTTTCATGTTAAGAGCCAAAGAGATTATTAAAGCCAGTCTGTTCTATATCTGGATATTAAAAATAAGAGAATAACCAGTTATGGTTTAAAGGGAAATATATTTTTGGAGAAATTAGCTTATATGCAAATAATTTAAATTTGCTCACACACCCACCAGCCCACGGCTGCAGGTACACATCTCCTTTCACTGCACAGGATTCTGGTCTTCATGGCTAACACTTCCCCAAAATTGTAATTTCCTTCTCTGTGACTCACAGCGACTTTTAAATATATATTTAAATATCTATTGAGGGTTTGCTAAGAGCCAGATACTGTCCCAAATCTGTTACATACATTATCTCTAACCCTCATGGAACTTTCCAACAAGCTATAATCGCCCCCCCCCTTTTTTTTTTTTTTTTTTTGAGACAGTGTCTCGCTCTGTAGTTCAGGCTGGCCCTGAGCTCACTATGGTGCCCAGGCAAGCCGCCGTGAACTCAGCAATCCTCCTGTCCCTGCCTCCCGAGTGCTGGGATTACAGGCGTGAGCCACCACGCCCGGCATTGTGGTATGCGGTGTTGATTGTTGGTGGGCATGTCTCCACGCCCAGCATTATATGTGGTTACCGGGGATCGAACTCAGGTCCTTGCGCTTGCGAGGCAGGTGCCGGAACCACTGAGCTAACCCTCCAGCCCTATAATTGCCCCTTTTTGTGGATGTGAACACCACCATCTAGAACCCGCCTTAATCAGTACATCCAGCCTGCTAACAAACAAATGGGTAGAACTCAAATCCCAAGCTGCCTGACTCCAAAACACTCTAATCCCACTGTCTAAAATGTTCCTTGGAGAACGGCAAACAACAGAGGATAGGTCTCGATTTTTCAGCCCAAAGTTGGGGATACATAAGAAAAAAGAAGAAAAGAGACCCTGTGAGCTCCGGAATCAATTTCTCAAGGAAGAAGAATGTCGTCAACCAGCAAGGAAAAGGCATCTGCATTCGTGGCCTCGCCTAACGCAGAGGAAGGACGGCCCCATTCACTGTCAGCCATCACCCAGGCAGGGGCACCGTGTCCCCTGTGCCTCCGTCTCCTAATACCTAGACGCCAACTTGTCGAAATCATTTGCAACACTTGTTAAATGCATGGATTCTGGACTGGGAACATACATTTTTAATAGCTCTCTGGACAATTCTGATACAGCACCGGCTTTGGGGGTCACTGCCTTGTCAGACAAGAACAGGGAGGTCTACTGACCTCAGACTTATCCTGGAAGATGTCACTGGTGCTTCCTAGGGCGGAGGGCCACACAGGGTCTCACTGTAGCTCAGGCTGCCCTTGAGCCCACTCTGTAGCCCAGCCGGCCTCGAACGTGCAGCAACCCTACCTCAGCCTCCCGAGTGCTGGGACGACAGCAGTGCGTCGCCATGCCCAGCTCGGAAAGGAGATTTTAAAACCAATTAATAAACACATTACTTATTCAGGAGAGAGGGGTTACGAAGAGGAAAGTTTCTCAGGAAAACTTTCGAGAGGAATTGCAGCCTAAGAAGGGAACGAGTACAGAAGGAGGAAAATCCTGAGTCCTCGCAAAGGTTTACTGAGAAGTAACGGTGTTATAAAAAGCATATTCCCTCCCCGAACCTTGATTTCCACAGTTATAAAACAAAGGCACTGAGAATCTCTATGGCGGGTTATCGTGAATAATTCGGTGACCTCTGCCTGGTAAAACCGACCTTCAGTTACTGCTGCAGCGATCGAGCTGGTAATTCTGCGTCATTCATTCGTGAACGGAAGCAGAGAGCTCGGACCTTAAAAGCCCCGGGAAATTTGTCATCTCTGCCAAAACAGGTACTTTCTTCAAACCCAGTTGTCTAGCGTGTCTGCCAGCGCGGTGTGGCGCCCGCCTCGGTTAATGCCGTCCGCGAGGGAACAGCAGCCGCGCGGCCACGGGAGCTGTCGCTACGGTGCGACTCCCGAAGTCCCTCAGGAAAACAGACCCCTGACGCTCCCACATTAGAGCGTCGCAGGAAGCCGGTGACTACAGGCTCCCCGCAGCGGCGCCGCGGGACACGCTCGCGGGTCGGAGTCGTCCTCCCCGCCGCCCGGCGCCCCCTCGGCCCCCGCCGGCTCTCACCGTTCTTGCAGACGCTGACGTTCAGCACTCCGGAGCCCAGGCAGTTTCCTTCGGGGAGACAGAAGCCAGCATTTTCCGAGGTATTGGCTAATATTTCCGCGGGCACCTTATACCGAAAGGCGGGCAGCCCCTCTATACTCTCGTAGCCACTGAAAGTTATATACACAGACCTGTTGGGAAGTCAGAAGAAAACGTCAGCGTGGGCTACAGGCGGCGCAGTCCGCCGGGAGTCCATCGGCAGCAGGTGTCAGGCACAACACGGCTGGAAACGTGGGGGTTAAGTGGAAATTGAGGATGAAAAACAACGCTCGGGGCGAGCTCCGCCAGCTCCGTGTGTGGCAAAGCAGGGGCCTGTGAAGATGGACTCGGAAGAAGTTCATATGGAAAATTAGGAAGGAAATGTCTAAAGCAGGGGGAGTGCTATCATCCTAGCTAACTGGGAGGCTGAGGCAGGAGGACGGCTTGGCCCTGGGAGTTTGAGGTCTGAAAAACAGACTCTATCAATCAACCAATCAGTAGGACCCAAGTGTTTTCAAGTTCTTTTAGCAGCTAAGTGTTCTTAAAATGCCTTTAAAATTCTTAGCGCTAATTTATACAGGCTAAAGAAATCCACTACGACTAATAATAAAAGTGAAGTTATCACTATCTATAAATATATGTTGAGCACTAGTTTGAAGATTTTATAAATACTGACTGATTTAGAATGGTGATATGTATAAAAAATAAATGAAAAGGGCCTTGTCCACCGGCCGGGACGCAGGCCATGCGGGGAGCAGAGGCCCACCGCAGAGTCGGGGGGAGCCCGCAGGCGGGGTACAGGGACTGGGCCAGCAGAGTCCGCGGGCCTGGAAAGAGCCCGCTGGACACATTCCCAGCTGGACTATCCACCACACCGCAGGCGTGTGACGGTCCCGCGAGATGTCACCTAGTGATGTCGCGGCCGCTCAGCCCTGTAAGCCGTCTGTGACGTTCAGGCCTCCTGAGGCACTTCTCAGCACGGCCCTGTCCCCGAAGGTTTGTGGGTCTTCCCCAGGTGCTGCTGTCAGTGGGGACATTACGTTGCCTTTGGTCCCTGCCGAGTGGCATATGCAGCTGCACATTTTTTAAAATTCTTTATTGGTACAATTTATGTACATCTCACAATCATACATAACATCGGGGAATTTGTACCAATATACAACACAAGTTCTCATTTTTAAGAGTTGCACATTTTTAACACTGTTCCCTCCCACTGGGCACAGCGCTGGACGGACAGAGTATTTCCCGTTCACTGCGCTGGTGATCTCTCAGTCCTTCCCTTGAAGGCCGAGAGCGAGGCCTTCCTTGGTTCCTTCTCTCTCTCTCCCTGTCTTTCTCTCTCTCTCTCCCCCTCTGTCTCTTTGTCTCCCTCTCCCCCTCTCTTCCTCTCCCTTTCCCTCTCTCCTCCCCTCCTCCCCTCCCTCCACCTTGTCCCCTCCCCTTCTCAGCAGTACTGGGGATCAAACCCATGGGTCCCCTCTGCTAAGATCCATCCCCAGCCCTTTTCAGTCTTGAGACAAGGTCTCGCTCAGTCCCCAGGAGGCCGGAGTGCTCCGCACAGGGCTCACTTTCTGTGAACGAACCAGAGTGTGGCGCCCTCTTGCGGGGTTGTGTGTAACACGGGAGGAACCTTCCACTGTACATTCTACCCACAGCATGTACTGCGGAAATACTTGAGGCGAACAAAATATTATAACAAATACAACTGATGGGCACTATGTAATTCTCTTGGTCCCATAATTTTCTGCTTCCCCCGAGGACATCGCTCTGTGGAATGTGGGGCTTCTCACGTCAGGTACCTCTTTACACTCGCACTCGTGCATGTATTCACTAATATCTCATTATTTGCTATTTTAAAATATGAACAGTATACACATTCTTATACTGTAATTTACTTCAATATTATATTTTGAAATTTTGTTACATTAAAGTATATACTCTGGTTCTTTTAAATCTTATATGATATTCCATCATAAATACATCGTAATTTATTATTCTCTCTTCCTTCTTTGGTCTGTCTCTATGTCTATATCTCTGTGTCTGTTTCTGTGTCTGTCTGTCTATCCGCCCATCTCTCTTTCTCAATTTATTCAAGCTGGCCTAGAACGTCCCATGTAGCCCAGAGTGACCTAGAACTTAAAGCCAAAGGCAATCTAACACTGAGCTAAGTCCCCAACCCTTTCGTTATTTTTCAGAGACAGGGTCTCGCTAAACTGCCCAAACTGGCCTCAAAGTTGTGATCAT
Organism: Thryonomys swinderianus; assembly: GCA_004025085.1. NCBI lineage: Eukaryota > Metazoa > Chordata > Mammalia > Rodentia > Thryonomyidae > Thryonomys > Thryonomys swinderianus. The sequence continues at coordinate 27,940 of PVIC010018345.1, forward strand.
CCTGTCTCAGCCTCCCAAGTACTGGAATTACAGTTATGCACCATGCCTACCTATATCTCCCCTTTCTAAACCATAAGTTGCTTCTGGTTTTTCAGTATGACAAACCAAGACACGTGTCTATCTGTCTCTCCTTGTATGCCTAAAGAAGAGCTCCCACCCAGGAACCGGCCTTGGAGAGACCTGGACAGTCACAGCCTTCCCCTCTAGATTTCACGGAACTTTCCCAGGCCTCTCTCCAAAGCCCTTCTACCCACAGAACATGCTTCCTCTGTGCCAGTCCTTAAACCTCACCTCCAGCGCCTCTGCGTTCCCCGCTGCGTGCCACTCGCAAGCAGCCTCCTCCAGGCTCCGCAGGGGTATTTACTGGCTCGGAGTCTAAAAAGGCTTAAGGGGAACCCAGTGAGGGGCGACTGGGTGGGAGGACCCGGGTTGTCTCTGAGGGAGCCACACCACCCGGTGCCTGAGTGAGCACAGGAGGGGAGGAGAGTGAGTGTGGCGGCTCCCGGTGTGGCTGCTGGGAAGGCAGTGAGATTCCGAGAGGCAGGATCCCCCGGTAGGAAACACCGTGACATGCAGCAGGGTCTAAGGCCCACGTCTCTTTGTGTGGCTCACAGGAGGGAGCGAGCGAGCAGGAGGACAGGGCTGCAGCCTGGGCCCCCGGGCCATACAGCGGGAGGTGAAGGCGAAAGAGGCGGCCTCGTGGGGGACTTCATGCGGTCACTGCACGGGAGGGAAAGGGAGGTGGGGTCACACAGTGAGGGTAATGGCTAAAGCGCCATGCGCTCTGGAACATAGCAAGTCACCTCCATTCACCCTGCAGGACAGGGGCCTGGGCCTGGAAGAAGGCCCATTCAGTTCGCCCCGACTGAGTGCATCACACCAACTTTGTACCAGCTTGGTGTCCTATGGTGTGAACCCTAGCTCACCTGGCCGCGTAACAAACTCAAAGAAAGGAACTGTTTCTAACCTTAGGGTTCAAACAGGGAAGCTGAGGCACCAAGTGGTTATAAACTGTCCATGGTACAATATAAAATAGACTTTGTTTTTAAAAATAAAAAATAAAGAAAATTATCCATAGCCACACAGCTGGTAGGTGGTGGGGCCAAGCCAAACACACTCCGTCAGGCTGGGTCAGAGACAGGACCACCCCACACACTCTCCTTGACCACCTCAGCCTCAACCCTGCCAAGCGGAATCCCTGTGCCTCCTGAGTGTGTTCACAACCTGCGAGGCCTGGTGGTCTTGTGATCACAGGCTTCATTTTGTATCCTGAAGGGCACAACAATGGGCTACAACAACTTTTTTACTATAAACATGTACTTCAGTAGTAGCTGGCACTGCATCTCAGCAGCTCCACCTGGGAGACACAGGAGGCAATCTTTGTGTTTCTTCAATAAATACTATGTATGATAAGCTGTGTGCACATGTGCACATGTATCAAGCCAGGATTTTTATCCATATAATCCTCCACCTTAACAGATTTTATGTATGTTTACCTGAGCATCACAGGGGTAAAATACACCCACGCTGTTCTTCTGTTATGAAAACATGTATTTTATCATAATAGAATGTGGGTATAACAGTAGCTGCACCTAGAGAAAGCAAAAACCCATCTATGCATTCACCCACTTGGCAGACAAATGGCTAGGTGTATAGAGAGCTCCAGAACAGTAACAGGTGAGTTTTAACCACAAAATGCTCACTGCTAAATTTCTCTGCATTTAAGACTTTTTTTTTTAGTTTTCTTTTGATTTTTCTGATGGAAGTAACTGATTCAGTACAATGACATATGAAAAACCAGATCTGCAAGTTTTGGAGGAGGTTAAAAGTGAATCATCAGATTACTCATACATAAATGATGAAGATTATAATCACATTGATATTGGCTATGTGAGCCAAAGGTCCTGTGACAATGAAATGGAACAAGAATTGACTGACACAGATACAGGAATGCACAGCTCCTTGATTCAAATAAAAACAGCAACATGAGTGTATATTTGACTAATCAAACTGGTCACACAACCAAATGGAAAAATCAAATGCTAGAACTAGGTCCAAAAATATAGTAAGGATTGTGGCAGGAGGTTGGGGCAGGGGGTGGAGAACACCTACAGAACAGAATATCAGCACTGCCATTCAATGTTGGCTACCATAACAAATAAAATGATACAAGATGTTGTGAGATACAAAAATGCTAAAATACAAATAAAACTTTCCATATGCACTAATAGCCATACTCAGATATGTATTTATTAAGACACCTCACTACCTGAACTGAAAGCAATCACAGGCCTGTTGTACTTAGCCAGGATTTCACATGGTAATCACAGGAATGTAAAAGACTTATAGAAAAATTATGAATAAAAATATGTCATAAAAATTTATGCCCTTGTCAATGCAAAGACTACATTATACTTTCTATTTCGAAATTTATCCTGGAACTCAGCCGCCAGCTCCTTCCTCAAACGGTAATGAATTGAAAGATGCTGTGAACAGACTTGTTGTTCCTACCCATTTCCCAAATTAACTGGAATGTGATATTCAATAACTGGTTTACCAGTTTTAATTGATGTTATATCTGCTAACAGCACAAACTGAAAAGAATAGGAACTATACACAGGAACAAAGCAGAAATTCAAAATAAAATGTTGCAATTTCAAAACAGAGAAGTGTATAGTACAATATTTACATTTCAGAGAGATACAACATTGGCTTCACGTACAGCCAAATAAACAAAATAGTGCTGCTGACGTCAACGTTGCACTGTGACACAAACGCCCATAGGGAAACCAAATGGAAACTTTCTATAACAAAAGAGAAGGCAGGACTAGGGATATAGCTCAGTGGGGCTGTGACTGCCTGGAAGGAGCAAGGTCATGAGTTCAATACTCACAATAAAACAAAACAAAACAGAAACCTAAAAAGAACCCAAAGGCAGAGTAGATGTTGATGATTTATGTGGCAGCTATGACGTCACTCAAAACACAAAGCATTGGTCAATGGTTGTGTTTTACTCAATCCTAAACGTGTGCGCCACAAATAGCTTGATAACGTACTAAGAAAATAACAAGTGCAAAATACCACGGAGAAATTTCCATAGAGAATTGGGACGGAACTCAAAAGAGTTCATTTACAACAGAAGAAAACAAATATTTCTACCCAAGGAACTACATTAAAAAATTGTGGAGTGTGCTGGGAGCTGACAGGTGAACAGGCAAGTGGAGCAACACAAAGATCCACTATAACATCAGGAAAACCAAACAGATGTCAGCCAAGCCCTACAAAAAAAGGACATCTGGGCCAGAGATTTAGTTCAGTGGTTCCAGCGCCTGCCTCGCAAGTGCAAGGTCCTGGGTTTGATCCCTGGTACCCACATACAATGCTGGGCGTGGTGACTCATACCCACCAGCAATCAATACCACATACCACAGTGCCGGGCATGGTGGCTCACGCCTGTCATCCCAGCATTAGGGAGGCAGAGACAGGATTGCTGAGTTCAAGGCTTGCCTGGGCTACATAGTGAGCTCAGGGCCAGCCTGAACTACAAAGCGAGACCCTGTCTCAAAAAAAAAAAAAAAAAAAAAGGACATCAAAGAAAATACACATGTTATCAGTATAAACAATTTGTGTATGGATCCGTGACAGTGGAAGCAAAGATTGTTTCTCTGGTAGCCTTTTGTTTATACTTACCTTGTAGTTCACATGGGTTTTATTTCTGATGTTATCCTTTACGGTTTGTAAGTAAGCACACAGCTATTGTACATAAGCACA
>PVIC010018346.1:0-31702 GCA_004025085.1 Thryonomys swinderianus
TCTTTGAGGAATCAAGTTATATAATATGTTCAAATGCAGCATATCAAAGAAAAATAATAAATATGAGGAGGTGGAGTCCCAGTCAGCAAAACAAATACAGTCTTGATGAGCATATTTTTCCCAGAAAGAACACAAAAATATGATGACAGATTAGACTGGGTGTCCACTCACGAAGTTAAAACAATGGCTGACCTTATAGAAAAAAATTTACAAATTAAAATAATAGTCATCTGATTTATGTTATTTTATATATTTAGTCTTAAAGTGTTTAGTATAAACAGAGCAGCCTTTAAACATTTCTGTATTACCTTTGGATCTTTCAGTTTTTAATGTGAAGTCATATTTGTACAACATTTTATAATCATCCATTATTTTCCCTTATATTACTTAATATTCACAATCATCTAGTGAGGTAGTAGCATTTTTCCCCTCCAAGCTGTTCATATTTCTGTTAGTGGACTTAGCTTCCACCTTGCTTTAGAGAAAATAAAGGAAGAGTTGTTGTGTCGTATCTCAGAACACTTGTTGTGAGCAGACAGCCTTATGAGTGTGCCCAGACGGCTGTGGGTGCGCAGGAAATCTTCCCAAACCTTGTTATCTGCTCTGCTAGCACCCTAATAGGAGGAACACTAGGAGAACACATAGTGCGTACCGAACAGAGGATAGGTAATAAAAGGCAAAATCTCTAATGACTATACTTAAATCACATGAGAGATTCTTGAAGCGCTGAGGCAAAACGGGAGAGTGTCTCAGCTACCCAAGGTTGGGATGGAAATGCAAACGGCATCAGATCAGTGCTGTCCATCATGGAGATTCTTCCTGGGAGAATTAATGTAGAGAGCAGAGAATACATAGCTTGACACGGCTCTTGGAAATACGTTCTCAGACTACACCTATTTCGCCTCAGCTTGGTTCCTTTAGAAAGCCCACCCAATGCTGTCCCTATTTTGTAAAGAAAGGATCATAAATGATAAGAGTTTATGTCCAAACAATACAGCCAGTGAGTGACAAATCCGGTACACACTTGTGGATGCCAAAGCCCAGGTTTTCCCATGATGCGTCACTGCAGGAGGGTGAAGCGTCTCTATAGTCTGTGAAAATACTATACACCATATCTTTCTTTTGGGGGGAGGGCAGGGTCTTGTTTGGTAGTTCAGAGTAGCCCCGAGCTCACTACGTACCCAGGCCATCCTCAAACTCACAGCAATGCTCTGCCTCTGCTTGCTGAGTGTTAGGATTGCAGGCGTGAGTCTCCATGCCTGGCTTTGTGGCATGCGGTTACAGGGGATCGGACTAGGAACCTTGAGGTTGCCAGGCAGATGCTGGAACCCAACTGAGTTGAATCCCTGGCCCTATACACCATATCTTAAGACATGAACCAAGGGCCGAGATGGACGGGAGCAGAGAACCAGGTGTTCATACGCGTGACAAAGGAATCCTGAGCTTTCTCACCAAAATACAGCCTGGGTGATGGGCTGCTGCATGATGTGTGATGCATGATCCTGGTTCTTTCCTCTCTCCGGCCGTACATCTGAGCCTCTGTCTCTTGGCTTTGGTGAGACTCAGTTGGGTCCTGAAGGGCGGTGAGGGGTGAAAAGTTGTCTGGCTCATAGTCTCATCTTTCCTTCCTTAGTGAAATGATCTGATCGAAGGAATGATTAGGTGCTGGATGGTTAATCTTGACTGTCAACCTGATCAGCTCGAGAAACACCTGGGAAATCAGTAAAGCCCCATCTGCGAGGGTCTGTGTGTTTCCACACTGTGCTTGGGATGTGGAAGGCCAGTCTGAAGGGGCAGTCCCACCTTGAATGTGGCAGCTCTGCCCGGTGGGGTAGAGGCCCGGGAGGAACACAGTCAGAAAGGGAAAGCCTCCTCACTAAACTTTCCTCCTCTCCTCCTCCCAGGGAAGGAAGTACTTTTGTTCTGCCACATCCATGGGGCCCATAAGACTATGGTGTGAGACTCAGAAACTGTGAGGCAAAAATGCTCTTCTCCATTAAATCGTTTTTCTGAGGTATTTTTGTTCCAGAGAGAACAAGTTGCATAGCGCAGGTCACGTGATCTGCCATTTGTCCCCACTCATCTAAACTTTCTAAATGTCTGTTTTATAACTCTAAAATTAAAAGAATGCAGTAGACGATTTCTGAGGATAAGTGTACACATGATTGTAAGGGTTTCTGAGCTTCCTGATTTAAACATAATCCACAGTGATCTGCATTCTGTACAGAAATACATGGCACTGCAATTTTGGGTCCCATAAGCCTAAACAATATTATGTGAGAGTCACAATATTTTTTCTTACTTTTTCATTAACGAATATTAACCTCTAATGTTTGACTGTCTAAATTCTAATGGAAGCTGGATTTTATTACACTTCCATTGTTATGACACTGACTACATGTAGTAATTTATATAGTGCTCACCAGGACACATTTTTAGGAGCTGTTCTTATCATCACCAATTCTGTATTACTGATGAGGAAGCAGAAGTGAAAGTGCTAAATAACCTGCCAAAGAAATATTAGGTGGTGAAGCCAGCTTAGAAATCATGAAGTTTTCTTCTAGAGATGTGATCTACCCATGCTCTCCATTCTCCACCCATCATATAATCAAATACCTGTTAATAGTTTCAAAATTTAAAATATGGGAAAAGTCTGCATATGGATTTCCACTGTGGATCCACCAGTCTACACTCTCACCAACAGCGCAGAAGAGTTCCTCTCTCCCCACAGTCCCATCAGCATTTGTTATTAGTTCATTTCTTGCAAGCATCCGTTCTTTCTGGAGTGAGGTGGGATCTCAGTGTTGTTCTCATTTGCATCTCTCAAATAACCAGTAATGTTTACCACTTTTTCTGTGTTTATTTGCTGTTTCCACTTCTTTCTCTGAGAAATGTCTATTCATTTCAGCTGCCCATTTTGGGAATGAGTCTTTAAATTTGAGGCATCTATTTTTTTTAAGTTTCATATATTCTAGATAGTAGACCTTTGTCTGAGGGAAAATCTAGGATACCTTGACATTGAGGATAAAGTTCAGTGTTTATTTTCCTGTGACAATGTCTTTCATATGAGCACATCTTCATAGAATGACTTACTTGAAAAGGATATACAAGAGAGAACCACACCAGGCTCAGTGGGACATCAGATAGCAGTGAACAATCCAAAGTCCTTTTCACATATGCCAACTGTCTTCTTTCCAGAAAAGAAAGCAGCTTGCAGCATTTTGTCTACCATCAATGTCTTTGGATCCTTTCTTCCATGCATGCAAACTGAGTATCATTCTTAGTTCTTTCTGCGTGGATACCTGGCACTTGCCCAGGTAGCAGGATTCCACCCCCAGGTATCTTAGGTAATCAGGAAGCAACAAAACTAAGACAGAGAAATCACAACAAAAAAGAACATTATTTCATTTTTTTTCTTGTTCTGCACATAAGTAGGAAAGGTTTGAGCTAGTGTTTTAAAGCATCTATAGAGGCTGTTCATGTTTTTTATCGAAGATGTCATTAAAAGTCTGGAGGGAGTCATAGATTAGCTAAAAGCTTCAGTCTTCCTCAAAGTAAATATTCCACACATTGTTAAAAAGAGGATTCGACACAAAATACTTCAAATATATACAATGAATTCAAACAGCAAGAGCACTTGCAGGCCAAGTCTTCAGATAATCTGCTGTATGATCACCAATGATACTGTGACCTGTCAAAATTTGGTTTTCTCGGGGACATTGTACAAGCAAACGGTTTTGTCACCTTTTTGATTCTGTCCAAAGCAGTAAGACTGATCTAAAATGTGACAAAGACATTCACGCTTTTGAACTGAACATAAAACAGGTACTGTCTTTTCCTCCTTTGCATCCTGCTTGAAATCATATCACCAGTGAGTCATGTTTCTTCTTTTACTACACGTTCTTCTGCTCTGATTGGGAAGTGCAGAAAAGAAACATGCCAGAAGCAAATCACAATGGATCAGTGTCAAATCGATCTTGCCAACAAATGTTCTTTTCCACAACTGTGATTTCATTTGAGAATGCTTAGTGACTTAATCATTAATTGTATACTAATAAAATTCAAATACCTATTTTTGTCTTTTCTTGAGTGGAGCTAATATTACATGAACAGAAAAAAATTATTACGTTGAACACTGCAAATTCATCTATTGAGCTAAGCGTTAATGCAATGGCATCAGGAGGTGAAAATCTCGGTGTGTAACTGGGTCATGAGGTGACAGCCTTCATAAATGGGATTAACATTCCTATAAAAGGAGTCCTCACAAACTCCACTGTACTCTTCCACCTTATGAGAACAGAGGAGAAGGAACTCTGGGAACTAGAAATGAGCCCTCACCACATACCAAATCTGCTAGAACCTTGATCATAGACTTTTAGCCTCCAGAAGAGTGAAAAATACACTAATCATCAAAAAGCCTCTCAGGGGCTGGAGGGTTAGCTCAGTGGTTCCGGCGCCTGCCTCGCAAGCCCAAGGTCCTGAGTTCAATCCCCGGTAACCACATATAATGCTGGACGTGGAGACACGCCCACCAACAATCAACACTGCATACCACAATGCCGGACGTGGTGGCTCACGCCTGTAATCCCAGCACTCGGGAGGCAGAGACAGGAGGATTGCTGAGTTCGCGGCGGCTTGCCTGGGCACCATAGTGAGCTCAGGGCCAGCCTGAACTACAAAGCGAGACCCTGTCTCAAAAAGCAAAAAAAAGCCTCTCAGTCCTGATATTTTGTTACAGCAGTCTAAAGGGAATTTACAGAAGAGACAACTTGTTAGTACAGCCTTTCCCAGAGCCTGACAGTCATCCTGAAAGCCAGAGCCAGCTGTTATTATATAAAATTACTCCCTGGTTTTATATAACACATTCTGGCTACATTTCCTTGCAGCTTCTTGCCACTCAATAAGCTAGACTATACCAATGGTCCCAACAGTGTCTTCTTCCTCTTCATGTTACCTATATGGACACATGGTCTCACCGTTCCATGTGTCACTCAAGTCTTCCTGGACTCAGTTCTACTTCTCTTGATTTCCACTAGTCACCAGGTCACGTTGCTGCCACCTCCCTGACAGCTCTCAGTTTTATCTATCTGCACTCAGTAATTGTACTTTAGGCTATTTCTCACAGTTTCCCATCTGTGGTACTACAGTCATCTTCTTAATTGATTCTTCTACTCCTTGTTTTACTTCTCCCTTCTCCATTCTTCATAAACCTGATCATTTCTCTTTCCCCAGTTAAAATACCCTCGTAACTCCACATTACCTTCAGAATTAAACACAAGCTAGGAAAGATTTTTCTATGGCCTTAGAACTTTAATTTAAAACCAAGTAACATAAGAAGAGATGCGGGCCTGATGGGAACGTGGGGATTTGCGCATGCTGATTGTGCATGCTCTGTGGAAAGGGCGGGGCTGACTGCAGCTCCCATCACCTCCCCCCAGGGGGGCGTGGAGGGCCAGGACCTTGACCCACCACTTCTGGGAAAAGACTTCTGACTGAAAAGCTTTGTAAGCTTGCTACATGACTTGATTTCTCATTGGTCTCCATTTAATCAGTATTTCTTAAGCAACTAGACTTGCTGTCATCTTATTGGTTGATCGTGGTTTTGTCCATTTTGTGATTTCTCATTGGACCAATGTTACCTAAACCACTGTATTCACAATGTGATTGGTTGATTGCAATTTTGTCCCACCTTAAACCCGCCTCACCTCACGGCTTTTTTCCATAGAAGCTCCCTGCGAGTGGCCTCCCACTTTCAGGTCCCACTTCTGTCCATCTGAGGCAGAAGCTTTCTTTCTCAATAAAGTTTTTCCCATTCTTAACTTCCGTCCTTCCTAAAATTCCTTCTTTGATTTTAGAGAACACGAACTCATGTTTCAGGTACCTAGCAGCTTGGGAGCTAGGCTTACTTCCCTGCACCATGATCCTGTGTCTGAAAATTTTACAGAGTTCTGAGAGTTTATTTTTGGAGCCTTCAATATCCTCAACACTAAAAATGCTTGTTGAATTTTCCTTTAGCTGAGAAACTTTGGATTTGTGAAAGAATTGAGGAAGAGAAGGTATTCAAGAATAATTCATGGACTGAATGGAAATTTCTGCAAAGGGTTGGTGCAAATGCTAAGCAAATTTAAGGTCATGTGAATAGAGGCTAAATAAGTTCATCCAAATCACGTTCTTTCAGGAAGGGGGATATGTTGGAACAATTTACTTGAATTGGTCAGAAAACATATTTTTTCAACCTAGAGACAAAGTTCACAAATCCATGCTTGACTTAGGAATTAATACATAGATGTGATTTGCAGAAAATTGAAACATTTATCAATGCCTCAGAAACTCAAGGCTCTTACGGTCCTAAACTATAAGGTGCTAAATCCCATTCCCCAGTTTAGGAGTTTCTGTTCCTCTGGGGGGGGGGGGTGCTGACAGCAAATTCTATCACAGCCTTGGAAGTTGTGCCAGCCTCAGTTATTTATCTCAGCAGCTTCTCCCACCCTAGAGATCCACCTTATTTCAGAGGCCCTGGGTGATTGCCCTGAAAGGACATCCAGAGTGTCTGCCTCCCCACCCCCTGAGGCCTACCCCTGCTAAGAATTATCACAGAGTGAAAGCAACCAAAACCACCTTCCTTATATCCAGGCAACGTACCAGTTTAAGCAACTGTAGAATTCTTAGGAGAAATTCATTGATCTTAAATGCCCAGCCCATGTTTTTGATCCTACGAAGTCTGGAGAGGAGTACTTGTGAAGAAGATAAATTCTCCCAAGAGTTCAGAGCAGAAGTGATAAACAGGAGGCCTCTCTCCTTAATTTTGGAACTTCTTATATAGCACCATACTACTTACTTGAATTCTCACACACAGGTCAGTGATGCCTGGTGGAAAATAATCCTGTGTAGCTGACACAATTTATAGCAGCACAGTGTTTGGAAATCACAGTAGGCCATGGCATCACATACCTATGATCTCAGCAATAGGGAGGCAGGGGGATCACTTCAAGTTCAAGTCAAGCCTGTGCTACCTAGTGAATTCAATGCCGGCCTTCAACTAATAGTGAGACCCTGTCTCAAAAAACTGAGAAAAAGAAAAAGTTTAGAAACCACATGCCAGTCTGAATCAAGAGGCACAAACAGTCTCCCACAAAGATGAGGTAGTTCTAACTGGATTCTAATCAGCCTGTGCTTTGGGGTCATCTGTATTGCCATGTGCAAGAAGGGAGGTGACCGACTCAAAGTGACACTTTTAATGAGCCTTTAAAGAAGGAGAAGATCTAGTCTGCAGCTCTGTAATGGCAGAGACAGTTCCCACAGTTCTGTGGAGGTCCTGGCGATGCAGACGCACATGGCGAAGTTCAGTGGGATGGGAAATAGGAAAGTGTTCCATGCATGGACTCTTGGTTAGATTGCCAGAATCTGCTGTGCTTCTTATTTTTAAAATAGGCAGAAATGATGACATTTCTACTGTCTTTTGTGGGATCACATATTTTAGTATGCATGAGCCTTCGGAATGGCATCTGCTGCCCTTCTGCACCCTGTAAATATCAGCTATTTGAGCTGGAGGGTGATGAGTAAACATTCAAGAATAACAATAATCTTGATACACTGATTGCGAGATAGTTAAAAGAAGTTTGCAAGGATGTCCGGTAGAGTCATGCCTTCAAAACAGAGGTTAGAACTCATAATGGAGCATGGAGACTCGCACGACAGAGTGAAGAATTGTAGCACATAAGGGCAAGAGTCATGGACTCACAGGTAAGAGGGCTGAGCTGTCTCAAGCTCTGTAACCTGAAATCAAAGACCTCATCTCTTGAAGCTTAGAGGGAGAGTTCATCTTTATGGGTTGCTTTTAGCTGAAAACTGTAGCATGTCACTGTTTTCTTTGTTTAGGTGCATATTACGGCTAATAAAATAAATGTCACTCTGGGTTCCTGTGTCTCCATTCTCCTCTTACTCAAATATCTGGATATATGACAATAGATTGAGAACAAGAAAATCCAAGCATGAAAAATACATTTTAAAGGGACAAACTGGCAAAGTGATGGGATTTGACCATTATTTATCTGAAGATTACAGGCTTTTGTCCTCTGTCCCCTTCAATAATGTTTATAATGACAAACATCACTTGTCTTGAATGCAATTCTCCCATGAAAAATATTAGTAGAGAGCTAGCCACACACTATCGACCTGTTTGTTCTCAACTGCCCATGTTTCTAAGTGCCAGGCAGGGCCATGGCTTCTTGTGGTCACTGTGAAACAGGAGCATGTGGACTGTGAGTCCCCCGCAGACGGCTACCTGCAAAGTGAAAGCCTAACCATTAAGAGGAATTAAGTTAACAACCAACAGTAGGAATGGCAGGTCTAAGAAAAGACTTCAGCTGACGAGCTAAATTTCGTACAAAATATGCCTTCAAGAATAAGCTCTGAAGGGCATTTATAGCCATCTTTCTGAAATAATAAAAAGAACCCTGACATACATTGATATTTTCTCCAGCTAATTCCCTTGGAGAATCAGAGCTCATTATCAATTCAGAATTTAGACTGATGCACTCACCAGGAAAGATAAATGAAATTCTGTAGACATTATCATGCAAATTTTTTCTTAAAGCTCCTCAGTTGTAAAAATGTTCTGTTTTATGTAGCCATCTTGGCATGTCCATGTAAGAAACAGATTTACGGAGTAACTAGATTGACTTAAAACCAAAGCTGAGATGTTTCTTAAAATAGCATAAATAGGGAACAAAATTTATAAAAACTCATGTACAATGCAAAAGGCAAAACCAGAGGCAGATGTGTTTACATACATATTATTTAAGGTAAACTGGCTTAATAAACCCCAAATCTTTTATTCACCAAGTTTTCAATCTTGCTAAGGAAATTCAAACCATTTCAACAGAATCTAGTATTTTAATTGATTTGGAGCTGCTGTAATACTGGGTGCTGTGAAGGGGGTAGGGAGAGAGAGATGCGGCTTTTATAGATCAGGAGGCTGAAAGGCTCAGATTGGACAACCTCATCAGTTTGGTCATGAGCACATTCTGACTATTTAATGGCTGATGGCAGTTCAGGGCAGGATCACGTGCCAGAGTGATGTCATATGGCGAGACAGGAAGAAATAATAGTGAATTGGTGGGTTTCCTCTCTTGCAAGAATTAATTCACTTCCATGAAAGCCGACCCACTCCTACCAGTCAGCACTCATGAAAGCAGAGTGCTGTGACCTAGTCACTCGTCAACAGGCCTCTCCTCTAAAAGGTTCTCTTAGCTCTGTACTAGCACAGCCCTGGGGACCAAGCTTCTGAAACATAAGTGGTTGGAGGACAAACCACAGGGTATGTGTAGTATCTAACACTAGATATTACAAAGCTATCAAAGACAAACATGCCAAAGATTCTGCTATTGCTGTAGTGAGAGAGGAGAAAATAAAATGATTGAAATTTAATTCAGACCATAAATATCACAAGCATACACAAAATTCTTAGAGGCTGTTATTTTTGAAAAGAAGAAAAGATTACACTTAGGAATGTGAGAAAAGACTGTATGGCTATATCTCAGTTCAATTCTGCAAAATAGGCTTAAGAGAGCGAATGAGTGAGTGGGAAGATCCTTCAAGCGAATGACATAAGCAAAAGTGTGAGAGTGTCCGAGGATTGAGCACCGTTTACCAGGAATGCGGCAGTGTTCTGGGTAGCTTGGCAGGAACCGTCCCTCAGATCAGCGAGGCCCTGGGCGTGTCAGTGCATGACTGACGTGCAGGCTGAAAATGGAGAGGAAAGATGCCCTCCACCTGCGGGTGGCGCTAACAAATACGCTTAATGCCTGGATGAGATGAAAAAGGAAAGAAGGAGAGTTTCCCTTTGCTTTGGAAGAGTTCCAGTCTTCCCCATTGCCTCTGGGTGTTTGTTGCCAGTTCCTTTAAGCTTCTGCCACAGACTCTTTAACCTTCCCATGGAGCCTCACTGCCTTTCTGACACACACACATATACTGTACCCTTCGATCCTTGGCTACATCTTCTGGCTTTCTAACACACAGATGGGCACTTTTCATTCTTCCCCTCTTGATTACACAGGTGACCACTGGAAGCCTACCTGCTAAAGTCCTGGACTGGAGACACTTTGCAGAGTACAGGGCCTGAAAGCACTGTCCCTCCGGCAATATTTACAAGAAATCTAACCATCCATAAATAAGTGTAAATTGAAGATAAAACTACAATGGCCAGGGGAGTAGCCGTTAAATATGTAACAAAAAACAGGGATTGGTGGAGACAGACAATGCAGGGCACAAGAACAAGGAGTCCATGAACTGGATGAGGACTCTTATGAGTAAGACTATCGCTTTCCTTAGAGAAAAGTGAGCACACTCTCTCTCAGGGCCATTGTGGTGGGTATTTACGTTTTCCAGGCCACATATTCTTTGCCCCAACCATTGAAGTCTACTTGTAGTGTGAAAGTAGAGACTACAGGAATGTGGTCTGGTGGAACTTCACTTAAAAAGAGATGGCAGGCCACATTCGCTTCATGAGTCATTGCCTGCTGACCATTTTCTTTTAAGGAATTAGCAAGAAAAAGGGAAAGATGCCATGAAATAGTATTAGAAAGAGACATAAGAAATTAAAGGGCTTACTTAACTTTTCAGTTAAGTAGATCAGTGGGTTGTGTGGTAGGATATGCACATGGAGCCCGCAGGAAATGGAAACATCTTAGACTAGTCATCAGGGATGAAAATACCAGAGTAGCTGTTTGAATTAATTAAGCTGTTTCAATTAACTAGCTGTTTTGACTAGCTAGTAGCTCTGGAACCAGAATGGAGAAAGAATAGAAAAGTATCACCAAGAGTAGATGTGGGGAGCTCCTCTTTTTTTTTTTTTTTTTTTTTTTTTTGTTTGGCCTGTGTTATGTGGCCTAAATGCAAAGATCAAGCCACTGTCTATTTCTATTTACTGACTATTCCTGTATTGGCTTTCTCAACTCAGTAGACTTCAGTTGTTGAGACAAAGAACATGTAGCCTGAAAAACCTTAAATACTTACCACATGACCCTGAAAGAGAATCTGCTGTCTTAACTTCTGCTCTAAGGAAAGCGATAGTCTTACTTATAAGAATCTTCATCTAGTTCATGGAGATCTTTCTCTTGTGGCCTGTATTACCTGTCTCCTCCAGTCCTTGTAAGTTCGTCACTTTCAAGTGTATAAAGAAGGATTTCCTCTACTTCCTCTCAGGAGTCTCGTTCCACCACGCCCTTGTATCTAAACTTCAGTGAAATCCAACCACTGTGCTCACGAGCAAACAATCAGGCACTGCTGGAGCCAAAGGGGGAAGTAAGAGGTAATGGGTGAACTTCGAGGGTACGGCTGAGCCATCAAGTTACCAACGACCGGAGCCAAGGATGCTGTACAGGACTTTGGTTCTCTACGCTCTCTCTGCAGTCCCAGATGCAGACATCCAGGCAGAGGGAACCCAGGATGCTACTTTTCCGACACTAGCTCAAAAGTTTCAGACACAGAGCCACTGACACAGAGCATTCCTGGAACACGAGGAAATCAAGGGAAGTGAGTGCGCAGCGGGCGCTCTCAGAGAAGATGGCTTCCTTTTATGCACGGCTGAGGCTCTTCCACTTCCTCGAGGACTCCAGGCTGGCTCTGGTTTCCGCCTACTGTGAAGCAGAGTGTTTGTTACCTGTCAGTCAAACACGGCATTTGAAGGGCGGGCCAGCAGCTCAGCGCGTACAAGCCCGTTTGCTTCGGGCGATCCTCTAGAGGGTGCCACGACTCTCAGGCATCTTGACCCCGTGAGCAGTTAGAAGTATCGCGCTGAGCCTGAGAATCGCCACAGCTGGGAAGCTGGGCGCTGCGGCCATCAATCTGAACTTGCTAATTTGCCCGAGACTGACAGGGCCAGGTTTGCAGCGAGTGTCACTGGCGCTGTCGGCATTCTTCAGGAGGATTCCGTCTCTGCTGATTAAGAGCAGTGTAGAGCACAGGGCGTCCTGTGCAGCCATCACTTTAATCGTGTCTTTGTTTCACTGAGTGATGATGCACATCTCACACAGTGAGGTCAGAGCTCTCTACGGTGACAGTTGCTGCCTGGCTGAGCTCTCAGCTACCTGCTCATGAAAGACACTAACAATGGCGGTGCAGAGACCCTGAACCACAGCGCCAAGCTGTGGGTTCTCTTCCAAGAGGCGTCCCAGGCTCAAGGGCCCGCGAATGGCTGCCCAAGAACAGACACAGAACCATGTACAGTAGCCCACGAGGTTGAAGAGGCTGAACCCTAGATGCTGGTCTCCCTCATTCCTTTCAAGATTGATCGAATGAGGTTTGTAGCAAGCAACTCTGCCTGCCTTCGAATCTGATTCCGGATTTCACATCTTGCCAATCACTGCCTTGATGTCGCCATAAATATAACTGCTAATACTCATTCAAGGTCATTACGGGTGGACCCTGATCACAGCAGAGGCTGTGCTTGGGTCAGGACACAGGCCGATGGATTCGAAGGACTCTGCTCCGTGTCCCGGGACTTTCCTCGAACCTCAGTATATGTCACCCACAGGCACCCAGAGAGTGTCCCTGTATCATGCCAGGGGAGAAAGCGGGCACCACAGAAAGGGGTCAGAACGCACAACCCACATCTCCATTTCTTTACAAAAGAGTAAAGTGTATCGGAAATGCCCTCTGATAGAAATACCCATAACGTGTGGCTTATTTTCACAGGCGCAATCCCATCTGGGCTGCCCAGCATCTTGGGAGGACAAGCCTCATTTCTATTTTCCAGAAGAAAATCTACAAAGTTTCCACAGGGAGTGCTAAGGTTACGTGAGTAGTAAATGAAAGCTGTAGGATTACAAGGGTCTTATTCTTGTTCAATAGACATGAAAAGAAATTTCCCTCAATTTTCACATATTTATCTCTGGTTACAGAAAGATAGCATCCCACCAGTGCCGGGCTCACTAGCACACCATAAAATATGAGCATACCTTAGTAGTTTTCACCAGTGAGCTATAGCTGATTTAATTGCTAAAGTTAAACAAAATTAGGAAAGCTGTCCATTTTATAGCAGGCAGTCAATCATTTTATATCATGATAAAAACAAATAGCAACATAAGAATTAAGAAAGGCGGACACTGAGTCACTCTCTGGGTAGCAGTCTAATGATGCTCGTGTATTAACTCCTGTTGTAGCACAAAAGCATCGGGGAACCAGACGCCTGCGCGAGTGTGGTAGACAGGCATCATCAAACACGAAACTCTGAAAACAGACGATAGAAAACAGAAGAAACCAAAGTGGACATAAAACAAAAATTGAGTCTGAATCATTCATCAAAAAAACAATGCACAAAAGAAAACTGTAAGAGGTCACTGCGTTGTTATTCTCCCGACTTGGGAATACAGCACCAAAGCGGAAAAGAAGAGAAGATAAGGCAGAGGGGGACAAGAGGGATGAAAAGCGCGGGGTTGAATCCAGGTAGCTCAGGACGAGACAGGAAGTACATACAGTAAGAAGAAGGAACTCTCGGGAGAGGCGAGGTGTACTCCTCCGTTGCTTTCTGCGTTATTTATTATTGAATAAACCTGAGTATGAAGGGCTGGGGGAGGACTTTTGACAGTCCTAGCTGTCAGCCCCTCTGCCGACGGTTGCTATTTTTTCCTACCGCTATTTCGCTCCTTCCCAGCACGCTCTTCTCTAACAGGTGAATGAGCGGCGTGGCCCCGCCCCCACAGCGCGGGCTGCTGCGTCTGGGCCGAGTGGCAGCTCCAGCGAGCAGCCACCGGCCCTGCTGCGGTACAAAGAGGGGTCTTCACGGCCCTTCCGTGCCTGAGCAGAAAGGCCGGGAGAGGGCAGATGGCTTGCTAGATAGTCACTGGAGATAGTGCCTGTTTGCCCCATGTTCAAAGATGGGACGGGAGGCCTGTATTGCCCTAGGTTTTGGGAACGAGGACCAGGACGCATTAGGAGCCTGCCTTATGGGCTTAACCTTGTAATCGATTTTACAGAGGCTCTGATCAGTGCAATCACAGTGACATACTGGGTTTGACGCTGTCATTTACTAAAATCTCAAAAGTCTCCAATTCACTAAACACTTTAGAAAAGATATGAAACAGAGTAATATCGCCTTCACAAGAATCCATCAGATTTTCAATGATTTACCATCTCTAATGTGGTTTATTTTGAAATGCTATAAACCAAGAAGCTTTTTTACCATCTAACCGGACATATTCCCTTTTAGAATTATCTCCCCACAGCTGCACAATCCCATTTAGAGAAACGTTACGGATACGGATGTTATTATTCCCAGCGAAGTCTCTAAGTAAGTAGTTCTCGAAGAAGCTCTAAATCAGGCCGTGACTCTCTCTGTGCACACGGGGGGCTCAGCCCGACCCCACGCAGTCCTTGTCACTGACGAGACAAATCCGAGTCTTTGCTGTGAACCCTCTGACATTTGTCAAATTGATAAGCCCTCCCACACTTTCTCCTTCTGAATTGGTCGTGACAGAAACCACAGGCAAAAGCATCCAAACATGGACTTCCTCTCATCCTTTTTGTTTAAACACATGCATTTTTCAGGTGAAAATTTTCAAGGCAAATCCACTGTATGGTTTTTATTATATTTTTGCAGCTTTACAGACAAAGTCACACTTTCTCTGGAAGCTCTCACGATCTCTTGTAAGTGGTTTTTTCTCTAAGGCAAGGTAGATGTTAACAACATCTACTGATTTGTGAAACTGATGAATATTTTCCCCAACTCCATAGAATGTAAATAGCTTTTAGCTCATGTGATTAACAATAAAAGTTTTCAAAGAACCAATTTTAAAAAATAAGACATTTTAAAAGTAAGCACACTTAAAATAAAAATATTTATTGAATGTAATGAGCTGAACGCTACAATTTCAGAACTTATCTGATTCTTTTTTTTTTTTTTTTTTTGAGACAGGGTCTCGCTTTGTAGTCCAGGCTGGCCCTGAGCTCACTATGTAGCCCAGGCAAGCTTTGAACTCAGCAATCCTTCTGTCTCTGCCTCCCGAGTGCTGGGATGACAGGCGTGAGCCACCACGCCCGGCAGGACTTATCTGATTCTTACAGGGGCCCCAAGATGATGATTGTCCTCATTTATGGTTAGAAAAAGGCAAAGTGAAAAATGCTGTTAGTATGATGCTCACACGGCACCGTGAAGCACTGATTGGGCTCCAGGTTAACAGATTACATGTGTGTCTGTACAGCTGTTTTTCTGCTCTTGTTTTTTTTCCCCTTCTCTATGTTTTCTTCTCGCTCCTCATCTCCTCTCATCAACCTCTTCTCCTTTAGTAATTCATAAACATCTATCTTCTCACTTGCACATCCAGAGCAATGTGGCATCTACTACGTGTAGAGAAACTTGGAGGATGTCACACTTAGCTTCAGTAGGCTTATGTTTTACCTGGGTGATAGATCATGGGTGTTTATCTCTTTAATTATTCACAATAATTGATTTTTTTCTTTGAAGAGGGCACAGACAGCACAAACTGTGTTTGATGAAAAAGGTATGAACAATGACTGATACTGTGTATCACAAAATCAGACAATGCTTTCACCCAGGTAGTGAGATAATAGTTCTTGTTTTAAAAGAGAATCTGAGATGAAATTTGAAAGAGGATAGGGTTTAAAATAAAGGAAGTGTACTGATGTCATTTACAGTACTTGAGAGGCAAAAAAAAAAAAAAAGAGTAAGGAAAAGACATAGGGACAGAAAGTTTCTGAGAAACCTTAAGAAAAATTTCAACCACTTGGGCCGGAGATTTAGCTCAGTGGTTCCGGCACCTGCCTCACAAGCGCAAGGTCCTGAGTTTGATCCCGGTAACCACACATGCTGGGCATGGTGAATCACACCCACCAGCAATCAATACCACATACCACAGTGCCGGATGTGGTGGCTCACTCCTGTCATCCTAGCACTTGGGAGGCAAAGACAGGAGGATTGCTGAGTTCAAGGTTTGCTTGGGCTCCATAGTGAGGTCAGGGCCAGCCTGAACTACAAAATGAGACCCTGTCTCAAAAAAAAAAAAAAATCTCAGCCATTCAGGATGAGTCATGTAATGGTACAACTCCCCAATGTTGAATGGGATCATAATGTGTATATATTAGGAAGCTAAGAGTACAAGAAGAATGAGCTAATAATGAAGACAAGGTCTCTACTGACTCTCTAGTTGTTTCTTTTCTTTAGAATATATGCAAAATCCCCAAACACATGCGATTTGTTTCCCCCCTAAAATACAACTAATACTAGCAGTACCTTATGAGGTAACTTTGGCCTTGTCCAATTAAGGAGGCATTCGCTTTTCTTATCTTGTGACATTCAGAGAGAAAGAAGAGTAGTCACAACAAACATGACTTACCATACTTCCTACATAAAGTTAGACAAAGACCTTTCTGTAGCAGATAATAACATTTTACATAAGATAGGCTTATAGGTAGGAAAATGAGACATCTTTATAATTTCCCTATTTACAACAAAATGCCTTGCAACATTTAACATTTCTTATCCTATTACACCTGATACCCCTTCGACATTTCAGTTCCAGGATGTTAATTACAATGTGCCTCATATCACTTTTTAATGGAGCTGAAATCTTAGTCAAAGGTCATTTGACTAATCATTGTTTTCCTTTTTTTGCTTCTAATGCTGTTGAATTCTCAATTATGCAAATTCTATTTTCAATTAAATAATTTAGAGAAAAACTCTGGATGAGGTGACATGAATAGCTCCACAAGGCCTGATGTTTATAAGATACATTCTATTACTGGTATGCATTGATTTATCCTAAAATTGTCATATCTTTAGTTGTTGTCTCAGTTCAATACATTGCTCTTCGTATTTTAACACAATTATGGGGCTCCAGGCAATTATAGCTCTGTTTTTCTTCTTAGAACATGACAACTATGAAGTCAGTTAACTGATACTGTGTTTGAAGGGCTTAGTGCCCACTGGATAAAAAGCACACATTCAATAATTATTCCGTGTGTGATCAGAACCTGGTAGGATCCCATGGACTGAATGGTGAAGACACTTAAATATCAAAGAAAGTAATATAAACTATTAAATTGTAGTGAAACACTACTCTGAGTGAACTGTTTGACTATTTATTGACCACTAATCACTTAGCCACCTGCTCCTAATTTTCTCCCCGCCTCCACTTTCTCCTTCCCTTCCTTCCACAGAGGATAAAGCAAATGAGATAAACGGGTTTGGATCTTGCAAGGCAGAGGAAGGGACAGGAGGCAGGGAGAGAGACAGAGAGAAAGAGAGAAGGAAAATGAATTTGGTTGTTTAAATTTTGACTCATGAGTGAACACAGTAACTTTTCTTACAATAAGGTCGATGCCCAATGGCGGCCAACAAAGTAACACTACAACTGAGAAAGAACGGGATACAGTATTAATGGGGTGTTTATATCTTTGTACTGACCAGTGCTCAGGGCACTTGCTTAAATTCATTCTCCAAGTTATTATGCATATTATTGCATCACGTTAGACATATAACATAGTTACGCTGAAGAAAGTGCTAAATATAATTTTAGTGGATGTAGTAAATCTTATGTATTTACCAGTTTTATTTTAAAAGCTTAGCGATTTTAAACAAGTGCATCCTATGGGATTTTTCTACACTTGAGTTCCTGGACCAATAAGAAAAAAACAAACTAAAACTAATAACAAAAACCCACTATATTTTCAAAGTTTATTCCCCTTAGTATATTATTTTAAACACTTTCCATGAAGTATAAAACACTCAACATTTACTTGAAACTTAATATTTCCAATGTAATAGAGCCTTGTGGAAAATTGGGAAGTAATAAACCATTCTGGATGATGATCCATACCCTTAGGATTTATGCAAATGCATCTTCTCTTATTTCCCTCTCTAAGTGACAGGTGTAACATTTTTTGCTCTGAACAAAGCCCCAGAGAGCTGTTTTTTATCAGGCTAGTTACAAAGGTTGTTTCAATTATTTATGAAAGTCTAAGAGTAAAATTGAGTTATCCATTGGTTTTTTTGGTCCCAAAACACAAACTCTGTTAGATTTTGGACACACAGAAAAGAACAAAACCAAATCAAAATCAGTCTGTCTTTTGCTGCTCTGGGGAGAAACCAGAACTTTTACTTGTTTTTAAAATGTAATTCTGAATGAAAGTAGAAAAATAAGAGTTCCAGATGAGGGTCTAGCTGAGTGAGACTTTAGAGACTTTTCATCGATTTTACCTGACACATGAAGGAACTGAAACTTTCAGAAGTATAACCTGTGTTGGGTCACAAAACATAGTTAATGCAAAAAAAAAAAAAGGCAAAGAATTACTTATGAAACTGAAGCTTTATCCCAAATAATATTTACTTCCTAGGAAATGGGTTTATTTACTTCAAGTTATATAGCTACAGTTAAATTTTAATACAAGACAAAAGGTATATGTCATTAAAATATGATTGCACCTCTTTTAATTGATATGACAGGCAGATTGCTAGCCCTTAAAATGTTTACATCTTAGTACTGGGACCTCTCAATCTTTCTGAACATGGCAATAAAAGGACTTGGAAATGTGATTAAGGATCTTCAGATGAGAATTTATGCTAAGCTACCATTTCCTGGGTGGGTCCAATTTTATTTTTATCATAAGAATCTTTTTATAAAAGGGAGGTAAGAAATGGAATGTGTGAAGGAGATTTGACAACAGAAGTGAAGGAGCGAAAGACAGACAGAGCATCTACTTCCGGTTTTGAAGATGGAGAGGAAGGAACCCCAAACCAACAAAACATAGGTAGCTTCTAGAAGCAGAAAAGGCAAAGAGTCTGGTTCTCTCTTAGGGTCTCAGAAAGAATGCACCCCTGCCAACCCATGCTAAAATCAAGCATTTTTATTGAGACTGAGAGCACTGGCTTAAAGACTCACCTCTGGACACATATATCATCTCAAGCCTTGCTACAGGAGTGAGTTAGACGCTAGTGATTTACCTCTACTCCCACCCCAGTGTCGCAGGGGAAGCTCCTGACTGTTCTTTACTTGGGCCCTGTTTTCTTTTCCCTTGTTATGGCTTGTGTCTGGATGTCCTTCCAAAGCCTCCCAGGGTTATAAGTGAGGCTTTTTCCAGAAGTGGCTGAATCGAGAATGTGTGTTGCTGGAAATGGTTCATGCTGCAATGCTAGGCTCAAGGCCACTAGGGTTAAGGAGTGAGCACTGCCTGCCATAAGTATCCTGGATAAGATTAAAGTTGTTAAGGTCTTTGGCTTCTTTTCCTGCCTTCTACCCACTGTGAACGGTTTCTCCTCTGGGATGCCTGACTGCCTACCACTCGGCCTTGGAGTCAGATGATTATGATGATTATGTAGTGATGATAATGCTACAAACTGTGATATAAATAAAACTTTCTGTCTTTACTTTGGGTGTTGGGTATTTTGTTTCACCAGTGAGAGAAAAGTAGCTAAGACATCCCTCTTCCGACTTTTTGAAATAAAAGATACAAATCTTTAGCAAGTTCTTGACCTTTTTCTCTCCCTTACACTAATATTAAGAAGGATTATGGTTTTAACTATTGAGAGATTAAGTTTGAACAATTAAAATTCCATAATCCATTTAACGTGAATTTCTGACTGTTACAGGGCTGGTTGCTGAGCCAGGAAGGAGGAAAACGATGCAAACTGACTTTGACAGTGTTACCACTGTCAAAATCACTAGGTTTCCAGCTATGAACAGAGACGAGTTTTGTACCGTACCTATAACTTGGCATA
The DNA here is from genome assembly GCA_004025085.1 of Thryonomys swinderianus. NCBI lineage: Eukaryota > Metazoa > Chordata > Mammalia > Rodentia > Thryonomyidae > Thryonomys > Thryonomys swinderianus. The sequence continues at coordinate 19,733 of PVIC010018346.1, forward strand.
GCATTCATACAAAAGGCCCTATCAGAAAAAGCTTAGAGCTAGAATAATGAAAAGCATTCAGTGATCGGTCCATTTATTCACTCAAATTATTTATTGGCTTATGAAAAACCAGTGAGTTCAACTTCAATACGAGCTATGTGTCTGAGAAAACTTGGTTAAGAATCTGTCTCCAAAGAATGATAACACCAAGTCTTTCATTAGAATAAATATTTTACAGTGAAGAAACCACAAGTAAGTTAATGTTGACTTTCTTAATATTCAAGTAACAACTTGAGGAGACCTCCAATTTGGAACTAGCTGCTTGAATGACTATCCACACTGAATACCACATTTCACGTTGTATGCACTCTTTAACTTAATTTAAAATAAGTAGAATTGTATGAAAGTAATGAAAGTGATAGCTGCTTTCCACTGAAAGTCTTCCATAGGCCTGTCACTCTGCCCAGTGTCTCATTTATAATTCCCAGTTAATTTCTCCAAACTATCTTCAGGATAGGTCCTATTTCTTCCCTTTTTATGTGGTAGAAATGAAGTTTAGAAAAGAAACTCAAGTTTTAATTGGAAAAAAATGAAAGTATCAAAACTTGAAGAATCAGTGCAAAAGTCAAACTTCACCATTTACTCCATATTTTATCACAAGATAGTAACTGGTCTATTCAATGCTTTCCTTGGAAGGTGATAGGCAAGAATGCTGGAGACCAAATGAGTTTCTGCTAGAGTAAAAAACCAATAAATGTCTATGCAAGGGAGAAGAATATACTTCTTTCATAATAAAAAGTAGCCCGACTCTTTTCTCAAACAGTAGAGAAGAATATAAGTACCTGTTTACAAATGCTAAGTTTCATGTGTCTTTGAAAAGTTTGCCTACTATTAGTCTTTTCTCATTGTTTCATGATGCAGAACAGCAGTCTGGGAAATCAGAAGTGAAAGATAGGTTTTGAATCCTCTCTTTTCCTTGTATTTCTATGTGACTTCCTTTGAAGTCTTAAAATTTCCATGGAAAGACCTAAAAATTATATTTATATTCCAGTTCAAAGTGCCATAGTGCAGAGACATTAAATCTCGTGTGTGTGTGTGTGTGTGTGTGTACATACACACACACACACAGAAAAATCTAAAAGGGTATAAACCAACATGATAATGGTAGTTATGAGAGGGTTTAACTTGTTTGTTTTTAGTCTCTAAATGAAACAATATTTTGCAATAGTAAAACTTTTTTTTGACACAGGGTCTCGCCTTGTAGTTCAGGCTGGCCCTGAGCTCACTACATAGCCCAGACAAGCTTTGAACTCAGCAATCCTCCTGCCTCTACCTCCCGAGTGCTAGGATTACAGGCTTGAGCACCAAGCCTGGCATTTGTGAAATGTGGTACTGATTGCTGGTGGGCGTGAGTCACCATGCCCAGTATCGTTGTATGTGGTTACTAGGGATTGAACCAGGGACCTTGAGCTGCCTGGGCAGGGGCCAGAACCACTGAGCTAAATCTCCAGCCCTGTAAAACTTTTTTTTTTTTTGAGACAGGGTCTCGCTTTACAGTTCAGGCTGGCCCCTGAGCTCACTATGTAGCCCAGGCAAACCTCAAACTCAGCAATCCTCCTGCCTCTGCCTCCCAAGGGCTGGGATTACAAGCGTGAGCCACCACGCCCAGCACTGTGGAATGTGGTGCTGATTGCTGGTTGATTGCTGGTGGGTGTGAGTCACCACGCCCAGCATTGTTGTATGTGGTTACCTGATCAAACTCAGGACCTTGCGCTTGCGAGGCAGGCGCCAGAACCTCTGAGCTAAATCTCTGGCCCGATAAAACTTATTTTTAAATAAATCAGGGATGTACATTAAAGAATCCATTTTTTAAACTGGAAAATTAAGCTGCTTTTTGTTTCTTTTTCTGGAAAGAGTGGTTAATAATCCCAAATTCGCTACATTTTTGAAAAAGGTCAAATTTCCAGTGTGCAAGTATTCTAGGTGAGAATAAGCCCAGTCTAAAGAGAGAGCAAATTGGGGGAAATTTAGCAAATGTCAGGAAGGAAAGAGCAGAGGTGTGACCCTTTTTAGAAAAGTGACTAATGGCCAACAATCTGGAATGCATTTTGGAAGATTCCTGATGAAATACAAACAGTCATGCAGTACAGAGCATGGCGAGGGAAAGCCTCTTTCTTGAAGGTTTCACGGTATGAAAGGAACCTGGGTTGCAGTGCAGCACAAATCTGCAGGGTAAATAGAGCAACACATAACCCAACAAACAACCCATGAAAGCCTCTCCCATTCCCTCCTCCCAGGACCCAAGAGCTAGGTATAGTACAAAACACCAAAAGGCAGTTAAGTGTCTTTGTTGCTAAAGATCAAGAAATTCTTGAGCTGGTATCCAAAGAAACAAATGTATCCCAATGAATCTAGCACCCAGAAAAACAACCCTAAAGAATTATTTTCTGCGATTGCTTCTGAAGTTTAAGCCAACAATCCCTAGATTTCTGTTCTAACACCTTAAGTGATACTCTACAAAATGGCGACCCTGGAGCCAAAGGGGCCCGGGCCGTTTTCCACAACGAGATTTGCTTTGCTCTTCTCTTCCCTTAAATTACTAACATTGTTATTAGAAAAACATGCAAAATTAATTTTAAATTTAAAAATTTGTGGATACGAATCACCAGAACAAAAGATGTATTTGTTTTTAAACATAAAATCAACTCAGATTTGTTAAGGACTTCTTACAAAATAATCATATTCTGCTGGGCATGGTGGCTCACGCCTGTAACCCCAGCACTCGGGAGGCAAAGACACAGAGACAGGAGGATTGCTGAGTTCAAAGCTTGCCCGGGATACATAGTCAGCTCAGGGCCAGCCTGAACTACAAAGCAAGACCCCTCCCCCCCAAAAAATAATATTCTGTCCACTCATTAGAGAAATACTGAAGGCTTCTACATACTGCTCCAGGTTCTTGAAGAATGATATTGGATAGTACTGGCTGTATTTCTGTTCTCATAGTGCACCAACCTTTACTGGTAAGGAAGATAATGAACAATGGCATACGTGAATAATAAAAATTTAGATCCTCATAAGTACCATGCAGTACATAAAGCAAGTAAAATTATGAGTTTATATTGAATGGTGTAGTCAGGAAAATTTTCTGTTAAACTATGGTATTTGAGCTGAGATCTGAATTATGCCATCATATAAATTTTGAGGAGCCAAAGTTCAAGATAAAGGAAAATACTGTTGCTCAAGCCTTAAGAAGGGGAAAACCTAGGCATGTTCCTGGAACAGGGAGAAGCTGATGTGAGCAAGATAAAGTTAAAGAGGAAGCGATGGCTAAAATTAAAGAGCTAGACATGTATTTTCAGTGTCTAGAGGCCGCTGGTGAATTCTAAGCAGAGCAGTGAGATAATTTCTGTGTCCAAACTGTCATTCAGGTTGTAGCGTGGTGACGAGTTCACAAGGAACAAGAGTAGATGAAAGGAGACATGTGCTCTCTGTGTGGTGCAGGCCTAGGGGGTAACAGCCCGGACCAAGGCAAAGGTAAGAGAGCTGCACAAGAGCTGGAGTGATCAAATTCATGAGTCATTGATTGGCTCAGACCCAAGAGCCACTGGGAAGTGTCGAATTTTTTATGAAGGTAGAATTGATAGACTTAATTACAAGTTAACTGGACACTGTGAGGGATGGAATGATCAAGAGCGATTCCTTACATTGAACTTGAATGGCTTAACAAATGGGGTGCCATTTGCAAAGACGGAGAAAAATAGGGGAGACGTGGATCTTTAGAGGAAAATTAATCTGGGCAATAACCCAATAAGATAGGGAACTACTTTCTCCATATCTTGAATGAGAAAACAGAGCCTTAAAGAGGTTGCTCCAGATGCTGCAGGTAGCTAGAGAGCAGCACAGTGAGACAGAAGCCAGAGTTTGTCCTGTCCCCACAGTCATGTGGGCCCTGGCTCTTTATTACCACTGCTGCCCTTCTTCCCTGGACAGAAATGTCCTCATAGCAAAAGATCCCAACAACTTAAACTTTTCAAGATTGAAAGTTCTGGTATTCATAAGAAGTGCACAAATTCAAGAGAAGAAAGGATCCTTTGGGAATACTAACAAAGGGGGATAGAATGAATTTTTTCTTATGAATATTTTTGCAATTGTGTTTGGGCTACAACACTGGTCATATGACTATCTCTTCCACCCACTGTGTCTTCTTCTAAAAGAGTTAACCTTGGCTAGATGCACCACTACCTGACTCTGCTAAAGGATTCTAAGCAAATACTACCAATGGGGAGTGAGAAACACAAACATCTGTTTTGTTCTTGGGTTCAAGGGCTGGTTTTCCTATAAGAGGACCTTAACTTCATGTGCTGGAGCTTTCTCCTAAAATAATTCTTGGCTGGGAATTTTCCTTCTACAGGATATTGAACAGAACAATCACACCTGTCCTGTGATAGCGATAGTAGAAGTAAGGCTCCATCCATCATGAACTCCCAGCACTGTGCTTGGAAATTGAAGCACTATCTACAAGGGGCTGTGAAGATCACTGCTGTCCGCTGTGGGCAGGAAGCGGTGCCCGGGCTTAGAGCACGGAAAGGACTCCCTGTGACCTCACAAGCTGCCACTGGCAGTTACTTTCACGTGGCTGTGGGGGTGGCACTTGACAGAAGAACACTTTGTAGAACAGGAGAACATTAGCGGTACAATTAATAAATCACATCACTTTTTTTAAAAATAGGGTCTATTTTTACATTCATTCCTGAGTTGTGAAAAGTTCCTTCTTTGAGATGTTGCTGTTTTTACCGATGAACGACTAAAATTAAATTGCCTGTTTCTCCAGGGCATATACTTCATATGTTTTCCTCTTCAACTTAACCTTCCTCTCAGAGTGTTCCTCAGGCTGGGTCACTGCCCAGAGCAGCTGTTGCACGTGCTTGGAGTGGAATAAACTCAGGGGGCCAGAAGGGGTGTGTTGTATTTAGCTCCACAGAGTCTCAATTTCAGTAAATCCTTAGGATCCTGGAGCTCAGCTCATCATTTAGTTTGCACAGCTTCGCAAGTGAAGTGGTGAGTGCAGCCATGATTTTCTGTAAATGAGGCTGACACCTGATTTGTGCTCCAAAAATGTTCAGTTTACTTTTTATGTTCTTCAGAGAGATAAGCTGCTATTGTTTTGCAAAGAAACCAAGTTCAAATACAGAAAGATGGACTTTTCTGGTTATGGAAAAATAGTTTTGTCTTCCTGTCCTGAAACCTGAGATAAAAATTACTTGTTGTAAATCTTGATCATCTTTAGTTAACATAAGTTCCCTTCTTTTATTTTCTCAAATTTTTATAGAACCCAAGATAAATGAATTTCCTACTTTATTTAAATTCCTATCTAACCCTTCCCAGAGCTATCCCTCAAACTGGTGCAAGCTGGGGATGTGTACTGTTGGCCTTTCTCCGCCCCGATGAGGCAGAGTAGAGGAAAAAGCCGTGCGGCACCTGCATTTCAGAAGCCTGTCACAACCGGGAAGAGCAAACTTGAGCTGGTCGTATGGCTGTAGCTCCTCTCAAGAGGCAGCAAGGGAACAGTAACAGCTTGTGTGCAACATAAAAAACTCAAGGGACTCCAAGGAGGAATCGAGCTGGATGATGAGGAGAAAAGCCACTGGAGATTGAAGACTGGAGTCTTAGCTGTAGCATGATGGGACCTGAGGATGGAACACAAACAGACCATCTGTCCGGGGACTCCTTCCAACACAGTCGAGAGGATTCTATTTTGAACACAAGATATTTCCCCTTAGTTTTCTCTCTGGAAGCTCTTGAAATATATTTCCCCAGACACAATGACAAAAAAGTTATCAAAGAGGCTGAGCCAGGCCAAATTCAGCAGAGTTCCTGAGAGGGTGAGGAACTTAGGAAGCCTCTGGCTGGGGAAGTGTTCTCCGGGCCCTGTCTGCAGTGTGGACGGACTGTCCCGTGTAGGGCCACAGAGGGGGTTGACACTAATTGGGGCTGAATTCAGACTTTGTATATGCACAGAAAGTTCAACGTTAGACAACAGGGAGAAAGCTCCCGCTTTTAAAATGATTGGCTCTCAGAAATGTGCGGCTGGAAGGAATAAGTGACCTCAGCCCAACAGCAGGGGATGTCTCTGTGGACAACGCATCCAGCAAGAACTTATGTCAAAGTCCTTAGAGTCACATGTGGTGGTCTACCCCTGTAATCTCAACACTCCGGGAGAGAGAAGTGAGAGGGTCACAAGTCAGAGCTCAGCCTGGGTGACTCAATGACATAACCAGTCCCTGTTTTTAAAAATAGAAAAGAGGGAGTGGGTGGGGATTTATTCAGATAATACCATCTCTACCTTGGAAGCACAAGGACCCAAGTTCGATCCCTAATATCGAAAAAACACAAAATAGAAAAGGGCTGGGGCTGTAACTCAGCGTGACACTGTGTCCAATCCCAAGTGCTCCTAACATAAGCAAACAAACAATAACAAAAAAGATCTTCAAGCATCATTTTCAGAATCAAATGCATTGATGGAAGCTAAAAAATTTTCTGCCTAGAAGAATCAACTGAGATGTCAGTTTAGTGAATAAATTCTGACTTCCAGACTTCTCCTTGACAGTTTTGGCATACCAATTTATACTCACCTCAACGATGCACTTCTCAGAAAAGCAGAGACAATCTCTTTACACTTTGATATGTGCTTACCTCCCAGGACACACACAGGACCGTGTCAAATCAGGTTACCATAATGGTTCATTAACAAAACTTACCAATAATTATGAACAAATTACTTCTTCTATTGCTTGTTGATCCAAATATCCAAGCAATGATCTCAAACAAGTGGAGCAGTTCTCTGAAGAATAGATGACAGACCCAGAAAAGAAGGCTTCAAGCTCCAGAGACTTACTTGACCTTGGGGCTGAGTGCGTGGGATACTTCTCCTCTTTCTGATCTTCAGTCACTGGATTAGTTCACAGAGAATCTGACTTTTTGGAAGCCTAATGATCTCATTGGAAGCTGTTAATGAGTGAGTACCCCCATGAAGTCATTAATAATGAACATGTACCCGTTCACATGCATTCACGTGACCTCTCTGTGTTAAGCTCTGGGGATCCAGTGATGACACCAACATGGTTTGTGCTCTCAAGGAGTCCCAGGTTACCTACATATAGGATACATTGTTCATAACACTCTTGTTCCAGGTGCACATAGAGCAGCAGTTCTCAATATTTTGCTTCTCAAGAGCTTGAAAAAGTTGACATTTCTCATATTTTAGAATGTAAGCAATACCTGTGGGGGAGATCTAGGAGCAGTACGCAGAAAACAGGAGCAGAGGGTGTCGTGATGGTAAAGCTGGTATCTAGCACATCCCTTAGATGTCTGGAAAAGCTTTAGAAGAGAGCTAGAAACAGAAGAGCTATCCTGATTGATAAGTCCAAGTGGCGAAGCACACACCTGCCAAGTACACATCCTGACCAGACTGATATTTCTGACATGTGGGCCCCAAACAACAGCTCCTCCAGATCATTCTCCAGTGCAGCCCACACTCAACACGATGCTCCCACACACACAAAGCTTCCGGAGCAACAGTCTCACCAGGAAACTAGTGACACGTGCTAAATGGACTGACTGAGGTGCGCCTAACGAAGGGATCGCTGCCAGAGAAGGACTATGTAAAGGAATTGAAAACAATAGCAACAACACCAGGGTGACAATGAATCGGAAGAGCTGCAAAGGAAAGACGAGGGAATGGTGTTGTCAGAGTCCCGCTGGAGCTGGAGCGGAAGCCACTCCAGAGCGGCCCTTCCCACTGAAGTAGAAGGAGGGGCCTTCGGAACCACAGGCAGTTCCCGCATAGGGGCACTGGCAACGCCTGCAAACCTCAGAAGCAGAAATCTTCAGGCTGCTACTCTGTTCTTTTCAACCGGAAGTGGATATTTGGGATTTGAAAAACTTTGTTACCTGAACACAAATGCAGTGTATGGAGCCCAGGAAAATGAAAGTCGTGTACATTGATTTTTAATTTAGTTAGGAGATTTACTTTTACTTTTCAATACTCTGGATTGGTTGCACATATTATTATTTTATTTTTTATTGGTACATTATATATACACATCACAATTGCACTCCACATTGAGAATTTGTACCAGTACATGAGACAACTTAATTCTCATTTTCCCCCTCCCCTAACCACCCTACCTCCCCACCCCTATATACACAATCATTTCAACACATGCATACAGTGTCCAATGATCAAGAGTCTCTTTATTCTTTCCCCAACCTCAAACCCTGTAATTTTTATCCTATATTCAGGTTGTGGTTTTTGCTCTTTATATTTTCACAAAAGGCATTAAAATGTAAAAAAAAAAATAGTTCTTTTGTTGTTATTATTTAGTGTAAAGTTAATTTAAGGTGACTTTTCAGGCAGAAATGTGTTTTTAAATTTGTATCCTTTATCTTCACTTCTTTTTGACCAGAGTACCATCACAATACCTGTATGTGGAAAGTTATTTAACCTACCTTCAAAGAGCATTTATAATTTGGTTTTTAAGTGTGGAATAATATACTTTGTCTAAAACCTTCAGGACATTATGTAGCTCTAGAAAAGGAAGAAAATTTAAACCAAAGGTTCTAAGTGCAGCAATCTGCTTCATTGGAAGCAAATTGGACATTACATCCTACCAATTCAGATTGTTTTTCAAGAAATACATACATTCAGTGTTATGTGTTAATCAGATCCCTTTTCAATAGGAAAATGATTAGGGCATAAACATTTCATAATAAGAATTTATGATCGAGAACTGAGAATGATATCTTCTGACTTGCTCTGTGGAACAGATAATCAAGTTGTCTTTCAAAGATTGAACCTGCACTGAATGTTTTACTTGGGAAATAAATGAAATTGATTATATATTCTAGACAAAAAACACACTGTAATTACCTTCAACCTCCTCGTAAAATGTTTCTCCCCTAGTAGAGATTTTCAGAATTTTTAGAAAATACAAGAAGATGTGAGCAAAAGTATACTCGGCTAGGAATTAAAAGTGAAAATGGCCCTTTGGTGGGTAGAGATGGAGCCATGTTCCTTCTCCTCAGAACCACTTAAGCAGACTTTAGTAGTGGACACTATAGCTTCCTTCAAAGCAATCTCGTACCCATTTTGTCACTAAGTTTTAAAGGATACAGTGGGGGAAGGGTGTACTTTCAGTAAGTCTTAGAAATTATTTTCTAAAATGACTGGCCTTCAAAGTATCTCTGTGACCAGAAAATCATCTTGACCCAATAAATTTGGCAAGAATTTATCTACTCCTTTTGCCTTCCATGTCTCTGAAGCAAAATGAAAGTCTTTCCTTTGTATTGGTGAGGGTTCTGTAGACACATATATATGCTAAGCTTTATGAAACCAGGCAGGATGGTTTCCAATGGCCATCTGCACACTGGTAAGTCAGAGGCTGCAGTGAATGCTCAGTTTAAAAAGCTAGACACCTCAGACCAAGAGGAATAAAGGACTCAGCTCAAGTCTGGCTCCGAGACCAGGAGGGTCCATAGAGAGTTACTGGTGTGAACCCATGTTGAACAGCTGAAGCAGTTGAAGTCTGATATTCACAGGCAACCAACAGAGCCGCTAAGCAGAGTTGAGCCCATACAAGCAAACCTACTTCCTCCATCCATCCCATCTGGCTGCAAACCTACTGAACGGTGCCACTCACAGTCGAGGTGGGTCTTTCCCTTTCAGCTTGCTGCTCTACATACCAGTCATCTCTGGAAACATCCTACAGACACACCCAGAAGTGTGCTTTCCCAGGCTACCAGGTGTCTCATAAGTGGGTCAAAGTGACAATCAAACTTAACTGTTTCCTTCAGTCAGACACCGCCCATAGGATGAAGCAGACCTGGGCGGTCCTGTAGCAAGACTGACACCATCTTCACTGCCCGCTCTTGCCCAGCCCAACAGTCCTTTCCCTCCTCTCAGAAGTGATCTGCATGTCAGACCTTGTCTCTCAGGTCCTCACTGTCCTGGTGCCTTCTCCTGGACCTTGCCAGTAGGCATTTCATTACTAACCTCCCTCCAAAATTTCCACTCTCTGCTTTGAGGAAAAAAACTGTTATACCCTGAAAGCCTTCCTATAAAACTTTCTCTTCCTCCCTGGCATGGTTGAATACTTCTCAAACTTTCCTCACTGTATTTCATCTCCAGGAATGTTACCATAACTATGTGCCATTTATTTGAGTTAAACCATTTGAGTTATTTGAGTTAAACTGTCTCATATTCACCTTAGAAATTGACTGAAAGAGCCACATTTTTAACAGAAACGATAAGTACATAATAGATACAGAATGCATATGTCACAAAGTAAAGTGCAAACTGAGAGAAAATAAAATCCTTTAAATGAGCCCATGCATCTCTGGTCTGCATCTTCTAGCATACAAATGGTTGAGTCATCAAGTGCAACAAGAGATCACACCCTCCCGGCCCCACAGGAAGGGTGCACCGTATGAGAAGAATGACATGCTATTAGAAGCACACACTTAAAAAATCACATTGGAAAGACAGATGTTCATAGACACCCTTGTTCATAGAAGCTCGGTTCATGACAGCCCAGTCCTGGAAACCACCCAAATGCCCATCAACTGGAGACTGGATAAAGAAGATGTGGGTTTTTTATAAAATGGAGTATTATTCTGCCATAAAGAATGACAAGATTCATTCATTTATGTGCAAATGGATATACCTGGAGGACACACTAATAAGTGAAATAAATACATCACAGGCAAATACCGGATCTTCTCTTTGATATGAGAACCTGTAGATATAAATGAGCTCGAGAAAGTATGACAGTTTTTGTAGAATGGGAAATTTCCAAAAGAAATTTGGTGTGGGAATGTAGTGAGGGGAAGGAATAAATATGATTCTGAAAGAAAATAAAAGAGCATGTATATAGGGGGTGAGGAGGCATAGGTGGTTAGGGATGTGGGTAAAAATGAGAATCAACTTGTACCAGTATATGACTGACTGGTACAAATTCCCCAATGTTATGTGTAATTGTGAGATTGTATATAAAATGTACCAATAAAAATTTCAATTAAAAAAAAAAGAAGCACTCACGGGGGTGGAGAGTGCAGAGTGCTGGGAGACAGAGCAGGGCCCCGGCCCTTCCTCAGGGAACTGCAGCCACGTCCTCCTACTTCACGGTGCTGCAGGGACACGCTAGAGCGCACCTCTCCATGAAAACAGTTCTCAGTGCGAGAGATCTACCCAAACTCTGCGCCTGGATTTCACTTGGGCCCCTCGGATGCAACCTTTCCTTCCCATTGCTCTCCTCCATTCCCCTCGTCCTTCCTCCAAATCCAAGAAGAGTCCAAGGAAGCTGAGTGCGGAACAAAAGAGAAGAGGAATGCCCTGGGCGGAAGAAGATGAAAGGCTGGCCTCTCCCCACCCTGCTGTAGGCCCTGCAGCCTGAAGCAGCACCAAGGCGGTGGAGAAACGACTTTCTGAAGCTGGTTCACTGTGTTGTAATTAGGTGTGTTTGTGTCTTTAATCATCAATGCCATCTTTTGCACTATGAGGGGCAATCTTACTATTATGCAACAGTGTCCCGAAAAGCTTGAGGATTGGCCCAAGGACAGGTTTGTAGACTGGTTGTAAAAAAACTATATTTGGCACTGAAAACTGTTACAAAGACCTCACTCTTCTCCCAAATTGCACTATTTCCATTTGTGAACTCTTTAAGTCTTGGTGTCCTTCTCTGTTGGTGGGAATGTTGACTGGTACAACCACTATGGAGATCAGTGTGGAGATTCCCCAAAAAACTTGGATTATTGATCCCATTTGACCCTGCTATTCCCCTGCTAGGTATATACATAAAAGAATTAAATTATTCATTTCACAGTGACATTTGTGCACCCTTGTTCATAGCAGCTCAGTTTGTGATAGCTCAGTCATAGAAACAACCCAAATGCCCATCAGCTAGAGACTGGATAAAGATGAGGTTATTCTATAAA
>PVIC010018347.1:0-31702 GCA_004025085.1 Thryonomys swinderianus
AAAAAAAAAAAAAAAAAAAAAAGTGCAGGGTACATAGTATCCAGGAAAGAGCAGCCTTGGACAGGGATTGGCTCGTGTAAAGGCCCTGAGGTGGGAATGTGCCCATTGTGTTTGGGGATTGGCAGGGAGACCAGGATGGCTGGAGGGACGAAGGGTGCAACACAGAAATAAGGTTGAAAGGGTGGGGCCGGCTCAGAGGGTCCGAGTGACTCTCAGCAGAGCAGGAGCCCTGGGCCTTGAGAGCCAAGGACACGCAGGGTGTGAGCCAGGGCTGGAAAGGCGGCAGAGGGACCAGCAGGACCATGGGGTGCATCTCTGCCCTGGGGCCCGCCAGACCCACTTCTGTTAAGAGCAGATTTTGGGGAGCTGGAAGGTTTCCCTAGATGCTGTGCCACATTGGGCCCCAAGAACAAGGGCAGGGGGTGAAGACCGGTCCCTTCTGGGAGGCTCAGGGTAGCAGCCTCTACAGGGCGGGAGGATGTTCTCACTGCCTTAGAGGAAACAGCACATCCCACATCAAAAGGGGGCCCCGGGCGCTCCCACACTCAACGTCGTGGGAACTCTGCTCCCTGGGCTTCTCGCAGGGGGTGGGGCTGCAGTTTGAGAGAGACTAGGGGCCATCTCAGGGCGGTACCCCTTGCTCCCAGCACCACGGTCACACCCCTCTTCCCAGGCACTGGACTGACATTTTCAACCCAGACACTTTAAGGTAGCCAAGATCCTGAAAATCCCAGGGTCCCCCTGCCCAGCTCCCTGGAGCATTACATAGACCTTAGGTAGGAACCTGGCTTTGCTGATTGAAGAGGCTGCCTGGAGAGCTGTGCTGCAGGTTCTGCTCATCGGAGGGTTCTGTGATAGATTAGTGATGTCTGCCACCAGTAGGGAAATGGACAACAGTAGCATATGTGCTAAATATTGTTTCTGTTCACACATTTCACAGATAGTCCTGAGTAGGGGGAGAAGTGTTTTCTTATGAGCCAGGAAAGAGGGCAGAGGGGTAAGCACAGTTGTGCTAAGGATCTCAATGTGTGGTGTCTCGAGTGGAGGATAGGACAGGGAAGAGGTGGAGCTGGAAGAGACTTCTGTGTTGTCCTCCAAAATGTGGGGGAGAAGTCAGGGTGGTGTCCTCCTCCACGAAGCTCCAGGAGATCTGACAGAGCTGAGGAGAGTCAGAGGGACACTCAGTGCTGCAGGCTAAGGATGCAACCCAGATATCTTCACTCAGCCTGCACCCGACGATGAGCTTCATCTATGCTAGCTCATTTAAGCCTGGCAAGATTCTTCTCCTGACAGATGGGGAAACTGAGGCAGGGGACGTCCACTGCTGAACCACCGAGGAGTGCACGAGTGTGTTGTGAACATGTGGAAGGAGGTCCCTGCATGCCATGTGGCCTGGCGTGGCTCTGTCCCCAGGCGCAGGAAGTAGCCCCTTTGCAGGCTGAGGGGCTGAGCACTCATCCCCGACGTGGGATGCCATTCCTCTTTCCCCTTTGCATATCAGGATGGGATAGTGTGTTTGTGTGTGTCCCCATGTGCACATGTATGATATGTTTCCCCAAGTATGTGTGAGCCCTAACCGTGTACAGGGCTGTGTGCCCGGAGAGGGACTGTGTGTATATGTGAGGACAGCTTGCAGGAGGGGCTGAGTGTCGCCAGCCGGTCTGTGCTGGGGCTGAGACATGGAAGCGGCTCTAGCCACCCCCTTAGAAGTGAGGTTGCTTTTCATTCAAAGGGGACAGTGCCCTAGTCACAGGGCTGACGTCAGTAGTACGGAGCGAGGCAAATGCACCTCACAAAAGCCTTTGGAAAGCTGGGTTCTACGCACGCAGACTGTCCCCGGGCGGAACCATCAGAGCCTCTCCCCTGCTCACGTACTCTAAATCCCCAAGCAGGGACCGCAAAGTGTTTCCTAACTAGGACCCCTGAGTTCTTTCCCATTCAGGGTTAATTCTCCATGTAGCAAACAGAGATGCTCAATCTCTACTGGCTGGTTTTAAGCACTGAGGCAAATGGAGCCAACATATTCTCCCTAAGGGGAGGCCGGGTCTGACCCTGGGTCCTGACCACAACCCATCCCGTAACAGTGACGCTGTAGGAACGGGGTTTCTAGATGACAGAGGAAAGGGGGCTGGAGTCCAGCCGTGGCCTTTTCTGTCCCTGCAGGGTCCCTGCACTCCCAGTGAAGAACTTGAATGGTACCGGCCCCGTCCACCCAGCCCTGGCAGGTGAGGTCTGGACTAGACAGAAAAGCCTCGGGGTGCCCAAGGAGGCAGCCCTATCAGGTTTTGGCTCCGCCCCTAGAGAGCGAGTGGGCATTGTCAAATGGCACACACACACCACACACACACACACCTGCTGTGGCTTTGGCTTCAAAGACGGTGGGCCTGAGTGGGCGGGACCCAGAGGGGACCAGACTGCTCTGAAAGGGTGAGGGGCGGGGCCCAAGGGACCGCCCTCCAGCAATAGGAAACTGGGTTGTGGGCGTGACCTATTCTGCCCAACCCCTCACTTCCCGCCCTTCCCGGCCCCGCGCCAGGCATGACCGGGATCCTACTGTGTGCAGCGGGGCTGCCTGTGTGCCTGACACGCGCCCCAAAGCCCATCCTGCACCCACCACCTGTGAGCAAGAGCGATGTCAAGCCGGTCCCCGGTGTGCCTGGAGTGTGCCGCAAGACCAAGAAGAAGCACCTCAAGAAGAGTAAGCCATCCGCTACCCTTGGACCCTTGAACCCCGATATGCACTTAGGCCTGGCCACCGTGCCTGCAAGTCACCCCTACCCCCAGCCCATCCTCTGCTCACTCCTACTGCCATAAACTTCTGACCCACCCAAGCCACGCCCTCAAGTTACACCTGTGTACTCACCTGTTTCTGCAGGTAAGAACCCCGAGGATGTGGTTCGAAGGTACATGCAGAAGGTGAAGAACCCCCCCGACGAGGTGAGCCCCTGGGGGGAGCCCCAATCTGGGACCTGGCCTTTCCCCAGCCAAGATGTCCTCAGAGTTCCCAGCACTGCAGACCCCTCCTTCCGGCCGCTCCTTGCCTGTATTTGCTTTAGGAGGTCTCCAGTTTAGGTTTAATAGAAGCTCATTGATCAACCGTTTGTATTTATTTATTTTTTGAGATATTAGAATCCAGAGCCTTGGAACTAGTAAGCTACATACATCCTCAACCCTTTTTTATATTTTGAGACAGAGTCTCGCTAAATCAGCAAATTGCCCAGCACATTTATTTGGTGATCAACAGTTTTATGTCACATACTTTTTAAGATTTTGCCATTATCCCTGTGGAGGAGGTGGGAGGGACCTGTCTCTTCCTCCAGAATGTTCCAGAGTCCAGTACCAGAGATGTTTTCTCTCCTTCCTCTGTAAATGGTGCCACAGAGGGGGTGGTTGCTGCGTGGGTTGAGGAGAAGCCCACCGCCACCCAGGGCCAGTGCTGACCTGGGAGGTGTCCCCTCCGTGCCCCTGCAGGACTGCACCATCTGCATGGAGCGGCTGGTCACGGCGTCAGGCTACGAGGGCGTGCTCCGCCACAAAGGTGTGCGGCCTGAGCTGGTGGGGCGCCTGGGCCGCTGTGGCCACATGTACCACCTGCTGTGTCTGGTGGCCATGTACTCTAATGGCAACAAGGTGTGTGCAGGGGGTGCTGGGGTGGGGTGGGGTGAGTGGGGCAGGACCCCAGCACTCACAGTAGGCTCCCCGCCCAGGACGGCAGCCTGCAGTGCCCCACCTGCAAGGCCATCTACGGGGAGAAGACAGGGACTCAGCCGCCGGGGAAGATGGAGTTCCACCTCATCCCCCACTCGCTGCCGGGCTTCGCAGACACCCAGACCATTCGTATCGTCTACGACATCCCCACGGGCATCCAGGTGCTGGGCACACTCCTGGCCCATCCTACTGGTCCATCTGGGCCCAGGCCAGCCCCTCTGCCCCTCCAGGGCCCACACCTGCCATGGCTCACACCCTGGTGTCCCCCCCACAGGGCGCTGAGCACCCCAACCCTGGGAAGAAGTTCACGGCCAGAGGCTTCCCTCGTCACTGCTATCTGCCCAACAATGAGAAGGGCCGGAAGGTGGGTACCAGTGAGGACACAGGGGCGTGGGCACTGGGGTCCGTCTTGTCCGCAGTCCCTCCTGTCCTACTCTTCCTCCACCAGCACCCAAACAGCACATCAACCTCAGCCACCTCGGTCACACACCTCCTGTCCTCCAGCCCGCTGAGCTCTGGGTCCCGACCCACTTTACAGATAAAGAAACAGAGCTTCAGACAGGGCAAATGATGTGCCCAAGTCACACAGCTGCTCACTGGTGGAGTCGGGATGCAAACCCAAGCAGTCCAAGCCTTCAACACCACACCATAGATTGTCTGAGTTTACTTTTTGTTTGTAAATTCAGATTTTCAGAATCAGAAATTCAGATTTTCATATGAAACCTCTAGGGTTTTTTCTTTTTAGTATTGACAACTAATTCACAAAGTGGCTATTTTAATGCCGTGTGGGGTGCACATCCAGTACAGCCAAGAGCTGCCAGTTTGAGAGCCGTCCTTCACCCCAGAAGAAACAGATGATTTGGGAAGAGCTTTTACTGTGGGGGGGGGATACAAATAGGAAGGAAGTGGCCAGGCCACTGGGTGCTTAGTAAGCGCTAACTTAGGCTGGCTGTGGGCCTGGCGGGGCCGCCCGTGACCTGTGTCCGCCCCCAGGTGCTGAGGCTGCTCATCACAGCCTGGGAGCGGAGGCTCATCTTCACCATCGGCACATCCAACACCACTGGCGAGTCAGACACCGTGGTGTGGAATGAAATTCACCACAAGACCGAGTTCGGATCCAACCTCACGGGCCACGGCTACCCGGATGCCAGCTACCTAGACAACGTGCTGGCTGAGCTCACGGCCCAGGGTGTGTCTGAGGCTGTGGCCAAGGCCTGAGGCCTGCGTCCGCACACCTGCCCTCCTGCTTTGCCCCCGGTCCGGCACACACCTCCCTCCGACAGGTGTGATCGGGTATCCCCAGTTCAGGGCTGGGGAGGAGCCTGCACAAGGAGCCGGAAGTGTTCCAGGGATTTTCCTGGTGGCGGTTGGGATGCTGGGAGGCCTCCAGGTCCGTTGGCTCTGACCAGTAGCTCCCCAAGAGGGCCGCAGAGAGAAGACCGGAAACCACAGCGGCCTCCCTGCCAAAAACACAGCGACCCACCCTCACATCCAAACACACGTCCTGGTGAACACACTTCCTGCACGCACACCCACGTGCCTCCACTTTTCCCAGGCTGGGGAGGAGAGACAGGGACCCATCCTGCCGCCTCTGTCCAGGCTTGTCCACACCCAGGACTCAGTGAGCGCTGAGGGCCTCTGGGGGCTCTCGGAGGGCAAAGGACTTGGGGAGCTTGGCCTCTCCGTGCTCACCCCCCTGCTTTATCTCTGCCGCTGTGGGGGAAGCCCCCAGACCATTGCATAGATTTCCCCAGGTGGGCCAGAGTGCACAGGGATGCGAGACATCTTATTTTGTGCTGTGTCTGTCTCTTCCTCTTCCTGCTCCCTTTCCAGGCCTTATGTCTACCCCACATGAAAGCACTCTTCTCCCCGCTCTCCCCATCCTCTCCACCAGGTCCTCTCAAGTTTGGGATCCAAAGCCTGTCGCTTCTGCTTTCAGGAGCAGGAGGAGGCGGCCTAGATCAGGCCAGTGCGTACAAGGGAGAGAGGAGAGCAAAGAGTTAATATCCCTCTCCCCGGGAGTGGGCAGTAGGGTGGTTGATTGTCTCTAGCCAACCAGGGGCCCGTTGCCCAGGCAACTCACCAGCTCCGCCTCTGTTGATTGGCTGTCTCAGTGGAAGTCAGCCAAAATTTAAAGGGACGCCAGCGATTGCTCTTTTGAAAAAACCATACCAGTCCCACTGTGGGTGGAGAAATAAATGGTCTTTCTCCTCCTCCCTCTAGTCTTTTCCTGCCAAAAGGGGCCTGGGGGCCTCAGTGAACATGGGAATGATCACTTGCAAAAGAAGGGCACCTCCAGGCCACTGCCTGGAGCTGTGGAGTAGATTTCCTACTTTTGCTGTCCTGGGAGGACTGAGGCAGAGCGCACATTGAGGGGACAGAGGCCTGCTCTATAACAGGAGCACAAAGAAATGCACACATCTGCTCTCGAGCAGGGATGACGGCGCTTCAGCTGGGAGCTCATGGGCAAGATCTGTCCGGGGACAGACAGGCCAGAGCCCAGGCTTTGCCAGCTTCCCACGGGAGCCCCTGTCCTGGGCCAGGTTCTGACACGGCTGTGCCCACTGCCATGGGTCCAAGCGACCCCTGCTGGCCATCAGTGGGATCGTGCCATGTCTTCCAGGGTAGGTTTAATGGCAGCTAAACCACTCCTGTCAGGTCCTTCCTCCCCACTCAATTACACGAAACGGGGATAGGTCCTCCAAGATCTGCCAGCCGAGTGTTCCCCAACATAGTCTGGCTCATTCCTCAAATCTCACCTCAAACTCTAATGTAGAAAGTTGCCCACTGCCCTGGGTGACGACCACCCGTGTCACCCAGGGAACTGTCTGAAAACCCCACTTCCTGTCCCTCCAAACCTGCACACTCTGAGTCACTGGCTGGATGCAGCCCAGGAATCTGTTCCCACCAGGAAGGGTCTGAATCTGAATATCCAACCTTAGAAATTTGGGGTTGGCACCTCATCCAGGGTTACAAAAGGATCAGTGAGGTTGGAAGATCCGAAGACACAGAAACAGGAAGGGCTGAGACCATTTAGTGCCCATCTGGGCAACAAGGCCACATAGGCACTGGGATTTCAGGGATAGCTGTGTCCAGCCACTCTTGGCCAGGCTGGCTCTGTAGTGTGGTTGGAAGCTAGTCCAGCGTAGTCGCTCCAGGCTCATCCATGTAGAATTATATTCATTCAGTGCTAAGCTGGCCTGGGCTCCAGGGCCTCCATGCACCCCCTGGATGGGGACACCAGGATGAGGCACGTGTCAAGGAGTCTCCAAGCCACAGCATCAGAGAGGTACAGGACAGCCTCAAAGAGACTTCTGCGTGAGGGGACACCGAGGCGGCTCCATGGCTCTCTGGTCCTTCTCAGCAGGCTCTGTGGCTTCCTCAGGACCCCCGGTGCCCCACAGCCACCTTCCCCAGACCCTGCCACTGAAACTCCTCGTGGGCACGGTCCAGGTCCTCCAGCACCTCCAGCAGGTGGGCTGCTGCTGCTTTCTGCCTGGCCAGAGCCTCCGAGCTGGACCCTGGGGGGACACAGGGCCTCGGATGGTCGGGGCAGCAGCCAGCACCCACCCCAGAGCCAGGCTGCAAATCCCCAGCGGACCCCCTGTTCCACAGCCCAGTGGGGCCTGGAAGTGGGAGGGTGGGCAGGGGGGCACGAGCTGCCCAGCCAGCTGAGGGAAGAGAAGGGGGTCTCCCATACCCTGCCCTGTGGCTGCTTCCGTGGCTGCGTCCAGGCTGGGCTCCTCCAGAAACTTCATCCTGGAAGTGGACAGGAGAAAGGCAAAGGTGGGTTCTGATCCCCAGTCCTGACCAGGACACGGGTGGCCTGCGGCTGCGGGAGAAATGACAGGCTCCCCACGTCATCATGTCAAATAGTTTTGCTACGGCAGACACTGCCGAAAGCCCCGTGTGTGTATTAACTTGTTCAGTGATCACACCAAACATAGGAGGGAGCTACAACACACAATCACTGAGACACGCAGAGACCTGGTAACTTGCCTGAGGTCACACAGCATGATAATTATTACTGCGTACTGAAAGATAACCGTGTATCCGGGTGCCTACAAAGGGCTGGATTAACTTCTCTGACCTTAGGCAGGTACCTATATTATCCTCCTTTTCTACAGGAGGAAACTGAGGCATGGAGGAGGTCGCACGGCCAACAGATGTCCAGGGAGGCCAGCTTCTGAGCCCACTCAGAAACGGGCTAGGACAGATCCTCCTCGCTAAAAAACAATGAGCGTGGGGCAGGGCAAGGGACCTAGTTGAGGTCACAGGGCAAGCGCAAGAGGCTGGGGCTTTCTGTGAACCGAGCCCGATCTAAAGCTCAGCTCTGCGTCAGCCCCCGAGCACTGTGCCCGCCCGGAGGTGGAGCGGAAGCAGGGCACGCGCACCTGAGCTGGTCCCGCCCCAGAAGCAGTTGTCTGTAAACCGTCTGGGCCTCCGCGTCAGGGTCCAGCGGGTCGCTCCAGTCCCCCAGGGTCACAGCCGAGTGTGTGCGGCTGCAGCCGGCGGCTGCAGGGACAGACACAGCGTCACGGGGACTCCTCCGGGCCCAGGGTCTCCGTGCCCACAGCGTCCCTCCCGGAGCCTGCTCCTCCACTCTGGAGCCCCGGAGGTCGCTGCCCTCGGCCGCTGGACCCTGCCTCTGTGGCTGCTGCCTGGGTCCCAGCCATAGGCCCTCCTCCAGAGGGCACAGGATGGGCCCTGGGAAACTACCGAGCCCATGTGAGCATCAACTCCTTTAACCCCCAGAGCCCCCTAGGCGGCAGGCAGAGGCCAGCCGGCCTCACAGCTGGGAAGGCGGAAGCACAGAGAGGGTAAGTGATTTGCCCAAGGCTACACAGTTCTCCCAGGAGAGAAGGGCAGGGCGGAGCCTGGAGCGGCCGGGCCCCTCACCTGAGGGCTCGGCTCGGAGGCAGCAGGTCCAGCGCCCGCCGCGGAAGGCCCCAGGGTGGCAGGCGGCCAGCTTCTCCTGGTTGGGGGCGCTGGCTTTGCGCAGGGCCGACAGCCACTGGTTGAGCTCGTTGACATTCTGCAAGGGGTGGAGGTCAGGAGCTGGGGCGGCCCGGGGCACCCTCGCCTGTCCTCGGGGCCTCACCTTGCACTGGAGGTAGGTGGTGTGCAGCGCGCCCGCACCTTCCCGGGTCACCACCTGCATCACGTGCGGCAGCTGGAAGGCGCCCTCGTCCACACGCTCCACGGCGCAGATGTGCGGCACTGGGATGGACGCGGGAACCTGGGGGCGGGGCTTGTTCTGTAGGCGGCTGCCGGCCAGGGGCAGCTTCCTCGGTGGGTGTGCACCAGGGGGCGGCCCTCGGGGCAAGGTCACTCAACCGTGTGCATGTGTGCACGTGTGCGTTCCCTGTGTCCCACCAGCCTGCCCCATCGCTAAGGGGCGCGGCTCTCTGGGCCTTGGTTTCTTTCCACCAAAATCGTCACCATCCTCCCCGCCATCGCCACCACCATCACTCTCCCCAGTAGGCAGGTGAAAAGGGTGGGGACGGGGCCATCGGCCCTCCCGGCTTGCTCAGCCCACGGAGCCAGACGGGGCCCCAGGGAGCGAACGCCTGGAATTCGCTCCGCTGACAACAGAAGCGGCAGCGCAGCCCTGAGCACACAGCGACGGAGACCAGCAGGCGTCTGTCTGCTTCGCGCCGCCCTGGGAGACATGGCTGTCCCTGTCCCGCTCGTGTCTCCTCCAGGACTGGCCCTGCACGTAGGCGGTGCTCATACGCGTTTGCCGAATGGAAGAAGGGGAGCGGGTGTGTGGTGGGTGTGTGCACACGGCTGAGCACGTCCCCGGGCACACGTTTCTTCCCCTCGTCTGTGTGAGCAGTGCGCCTCCACACCGGGGAGGGTGTGAGAGGCACGTTGTCCTGTCCTGCTGCCCTGCACTCAGCCGGGGGCAGAGCTGGAGTGCTCAGTTGCTATGCCATCCGGGGGACCTATCCCTGCCCCTGCCTTAGTTTCCCCTTGGATACAGAGGCCCAGTGCTCCAAGGTACAGAGACTCCTTCCCTGCGGTGGGAGCTCACCTGCCACTCGGGACCCTTGGCGTAGGACAGGGTCTCGCCGCTGAGCCGGAAGTAGCGCTTCTTGAAGGCGAACCGAGTGGCCAGGCCACCGGGCTCCTCCTTGCGCTTTAGCAAGAAACCTTCTCGGACAGTCACTGAGGGTGGCACCAGGGCCCTGGCAGGGCCACCAGCCTCTGGGGAATGGACAAGAAGGTGGGGGACAGCAAGCCAGAGGAGGAGTACCCCACTTTGAACTGCGCCCCCTTGCCAGCCCAGGCAGCACACAGCAGGCAGGCTTGATCTCCCCCAACCCAGGCACCTGTGGGGTGCCGGCCAGTGGCCCCGGGGAGCTTGTCCTGTGCATGTCCTGGACGGGCCTCGACCTGCTGGGGCTGGGCTCTGCGTTTCCTCCGAGAGGCTGAGGCCCTGCCGCATCCAGACCCACAGAGGGAAACGGACTCGGCCCCCATCCTCTTCTCCACGGCACCCGAGTCAGAGCCAAGGCACTGTCCACGCCACCACCCGGCCCACCACCTCTCCTCTGCCCTCGCTTCCTCTTCCTCCCTGTCGTATTCTGTACCTACCGCAGGGCCTTTGCACTTGTGCTGCCTGAGGTTCTCAGAGCTTCTTCCTGTCCTCCTCGGGTCTCTGTCCTCATGTCACCCAAATGAAGCCACCAGCCGGCCCTCCTTTATGCCCCACCCTAACACAGACTCTGCCTGCTCTTGTTTATAGCTGTGGGCCCCACTTCTGTGACAGCAAGAGCTTCTCCCTCATTTGCTGCTGTGTTCCAAGAGCCCAGAAGGGGCCCATTACACAGGAGGCACTTAACAGATCTTTGCTGGTAGTGTGGACACTATGCCATGCTTCCAGCCATGAACCCACACTGGCAGGGGTGGCCAGAGGACAAGCTCTGAGCTCTATTCATCTCCAGGCAACGTTAGTTGATTGGCCAACTGATCCTCAGGCCTTTGTGCTCAGTGCTGAGGAAGTGGGGACTTAGCAGGTCAGAAAGAGTGATCTGGATTTTCCAGGAAGTGGCAGAGCCGTGGTAGCTCACCCTCATCCTCCACGTCCACCAGCTGGTCCAGGAAGAGCTTCACACGGGCGACGCTCTGCAGCAGAAAGGGGTGCAGGGGTGCCATCCACAGCTCCTTGCCCTGGCCCAGCTGCTGGCCCAAGTTGCCGATGCTCTGCACGGCCTGCAGAAGGGGCGGGAGCCTGGGCTTGGTCGCGTGGTCCACAGGGACCCAGTGCAGGACCAGAGTCCAAGCGCTCAGATCAGCGCTCAGGCAGAGAGACTCCAACCAACACAGGCCCCGGAGGCGTCTACTCTGTCCACCCTTTTTGGAATCTACACCCAGGGCCTTCATTCCGGTCCCTCCCAAGCCGAGATTTGCCTGGGGCTTCCCAGCCCTGCCCTGCATCCTCAGGAGCCCATGAGAATCTCAGGTGTGGCTGCTTGCTAAGGACAGTCTACTTCACACCAGCCTGCCTCTCACGCTCCCTGGAAGGGCCGATTGTAAAAGAGCGACCCGGGAAGCAGGAGGAGGGCACTAGCTCGGACCGCTGAGGGCGGGCCTCCCGCACAGCTCTGGGGCGCCTGCGGAGCTGCTTAAGGGCCTGCGGGGCGGCACCTTGGCGAGCAGCAGCAGAGAGCGGCCGGTCTGGGGGTCCGCGTGCTGGTCGCGGAGGTCGAACAGCTTCGGCGTGAGGATGGCCGGCGCGAAGAAGCGAAGGAAGAGAAACCCGCTGACGACCAGGTACTTCATGTCCTGCAGCAGGAACAGCAGGTGAGGGGCCCAGGGCCTCCTCCCAGCTGGGGAGACCGGGGCAGCGAAGATGGGGGGGGAAGGGGGGGAGTCCAGAGCGGGTGGGAGCAGATGGCTCAGGAGGGAGTCCTGGCCGGCCGCGTTCCCTCCTTTCTGGGCCTCAGTTTGCCCAGTGGAGAATGGAGTGAAGACACAAACCCTGCAAAGTTAGGTTTAGGGAACCGTCACCACAGGGCCGAGGACGCAGCCCCGGACGGAGGCGCCATCGCCCGCTTTCCGCGGCCTCGGAGCGGTCCGGCATGTGCACGCCACGCAGCTGTGGCCACAGGAGCAGGGGGCGCCGGGCCTGGCAGTCACAGCGGGCCAGCTGTGCCCAGACTTGCTCAAGCTCGGGGCTATCTCCCCACACACAGGGAAGAAACTGAGGCCGGAAGGGGAAGGTCATCTGCCCAAGGGCACAGGGCTTCTAGGCAGAGCCAGGATCTGCGCCCAGGCGATGTGGGCAGGCTCCTGCCGCCGCAGCCCAGCTCCAGGAAGCACCTGAGGGCGCCCAGACGGTGCCAGGGCTCACACCTGCCCCTCGAATCACTCTGGGTGGGTACAGCACCCACTCCCCAGAGGAAACCGAGGCTCTCGGTGCACCGCGCCCACAGGCTGCCCCTGCCCTGCCTGGGACCTGGCCTCACCCCCAAACCTGCAGCCACCCCCTGGCTCTTGCCAGGCTATACAAAGCCACAGAATGTGCTCCTGCGTTTATGTTGGGGCCCTCCCTGGGCCTGTGCGGCTCCCTGGCTAGAAAGAAGCTGGCCACTGGGCTGCCCAGAGGGGTTCCCACCATCTGGAACCCCAAGCTGTCCCCAACACTGCCACTTGCCATCAGCCGGCTCACTGACCCCTTTGACGCTGGCCCATGAACTCGATTGTCTTTTCATCTTCGGGGGGACAGGTGTCAGAGCAGCCACTGAAGGGGCCACCCCGGGCCCCAGTGCCGGCCCTCGTGGGCCTGAGGAAGTCCCTGCTCCCCGTGACCATGAGGGCTGAGCCCTGGGGGACACTGGCAGGGCTGTCTGGGGAGCAGACCCCCCTTCCTCCCCTCATTTCTGGCAGCCACAGCTGTGTCCCACTTAACACCTCCACGGCAGCCAGGTGACAGGCGGCCAGGCAGAGGGGTGTCAACCGGCCACACTAGTGGGGAGGAGGGATGGGAGTGGCCCAACCAGAGTCTGGGGGACTAGATCTAGGGCTACCAGTTGGGACCAAGGTGTTTTGACCTCTCTGGGCCTCGGTTTCCCATGTGAAAACAGGAAGTGTAGAGAGAGAGAAACCTCCATCACCCGCTCCCAGCCCAGGCTCCAGGAATCTGGCTGTTCCATCTCCAGATCCGGCTGCTTCAGATCTTCTGCAAAGTGAACCCGAGGGCTGCATTTCTGTTACTTTCACACAGTGTGAGAGTTAAGTCTCACCAGACATCACTTGTAGGCGAGGGCGACAGCCACCTTGGAAGGTGTGCTGAGTGTGAAGGCAGAGGGCGATCCACCCCTAAATGTCAGGGTCCATCAGAGGGGTTTGTTTAGATGACTTAGGCTGGACACTCTCTTTTTTCAGTCCTGGGGAGTGAGCCAGGACCTTCACACTGAGCTGGATCCCCAGCCCTTTTTACTTTTACTTTTTTCATTTTGAGATAATGTCTCGC
This sequence comes from Thryonomys swinderianus, assembly GCA_004025085.1. Taxonomy (NCBI): domain Eukaryota; kingdom Metazoa; phylum Chordata; class Mammalia; order Rodentia; family Thryonomyidae; genus Thryonomys; species Thryonomys swinderianus. The sequence goes on from PVIC010018347.1 coordinate 13,190, forward strand.
TAAGTCACTAAGCTGCCCAGTTGGACTCAGTTGTTGACCACCACCACGACCACCCCACCGCCTCAGCCTCCCTTAGTGCAGAGTCCACAGCCAAGTGCCACCAGGGCTTTTTTTTTTTTTTTTTTTGAGACAGGGTCTCGCTTTGTAGTTCAGGCTGGCTCTGAGCTCACTATGTAGCCCAGGCAAGCCTGGAACTCAGCAATCCTCCTGTCTCTGCCTCCTGAGTGCTGGGATGACAGGCGTGAGCCACCACGCCCGGCACTGTGGTGTGTGGTACTGACTGCTGGTGGGCGTGAGTCACCACGCCCAGCATTATTGTGTGTGGTTACCGGATCAACTCAGGACCTTGTGCTTTCGAGACAGGCGCTGGAACCACTGAGCTAAATCTCTGGCCCAGGGCTGGCATTTTAAAAACGAGAAACTTCAGATAAAATCTAGAATATCAGCTTAAAACAAAAAGCACTGCTTGAACTGTGGCTATACCAGATCCCTGTTTCTCCAAGTCCACTGTGGTTTAGGATGCCCCCTTGGAGGGCCCATGGGCTGCCGTTTCTACAGGGTCTTCTTTCTCTCCTGCCCTGTGCCCTTTGTTCAGACCTCACCTGCCTGACCCTGCAGCATCTGGGTCTCTGACATTCACACACAACACAGCATGGCAGCAGCACCCTTTTAGACTCGTGTGTGTGTGTGTGTGTGTGTGTGTGTGTGTATGAAATAGGATCTTGCTTTGTAGCCTTGACTGACCTCAAACTCACAGCAATCCTCCTGCCTCAGCCTCCCAAGTGCTGGAATGACAGCCATGGACCACTACGCCCAACTGCTTCTCGTGGGCACCAAGATCCCCCTCCTCATCCCCACTGCTGTGCTGGGCTGAGGTGTTCAGAGAAGCAGGAGCCAGTCCTTACCAGCTGTGCAACTTAATCTCTCTGCGCCTCACTTTCCTTCTCTGTAAAGTGGATATAATCCCAGAATCTACTTCACAGGGTGAGTGTGAAGATTAGAAAATAAAGATATAAATCGCTTCCAGTAAAATCCGGCAAAGGCTGCGAAGCGCATGGGCCTCTGTGGTCGCTGATCCCATTACTACCATTATTATTACCACGGCCCCGGGCCCCAGGCCCTGTCCCCTTCAGCCAGAGGGGGTGGACTCCGGCCTGGAAGTCACCTGGTGCTCGGTGGCGGGGAAGCGCTCCTCCACGCGCTGCTGCAGCCTCCGGAAGGCCAGGCGCATGGCGGGCGGACAGCGCTCTGCGGAGCCGACCATGGCGTCCACTATGAGCCCCAAGTAGCCGGTCAGCAGCCCCAGGCTGGTCTCCCGCACCTGCTCCTCCGAGGGCGTGCCCTTGAAGGAGATCCTCCTGGGGGCACAGAGCCGCTCAGTCTCCGGCTCAGACCCCCCGGGCCGAGCGCCGTCCGTGCCTTTCCGCCTCGATGCTCGCCGTCACCCCGCCTCTGACTGCGGCTGCTGTCCCGCCTGCCCTGTCCCCGCGGCCGTCCTCCCCGTCGCTCCACATCCGCCGCACGCCTGTGCCAGACGCTGCCCAGCCCCCGGCCTTCGCACTGGCGGTGCCCCCTGCCGGGTCAGTCCCTCCCCAGGCCCCCACCGCTCTCTCACGGCCCTCGCGACTGCCGGAAGGTCCCCTTCACTGTGAAGCTGTGCCGTCGCCAGCCTGGGGAGCGCTGCGACCCGCGGGAGGCTTTACTCTTCCCTTCCCCCTCTCTCACCCGGCTCCCCCAGAATCACTACACTGCACAGCGAGGGCCGGCGGAGGCTCAGGGCTGCGCCAGCAGCTCCAGGGAGAGCGGGCGTGCCCTCGGCTCGGCTCACCTGGCCCGGCCCAGGTCCATCTTGCCCGGGTCCAGCTCCATGTACTTCTTCTCCTCAAACACGCGGTTGATGACTGGTTTCAGCACCTCGTGCAGGTAGCGCATACCCACGAGCTGGGGGCGGGGCACATGAGAGTGGGCGGGGCATGGGGCGGGGGCTCGCGAGCAGCTTGGGTGGCGCCCCAGGGCGGCTGGGGCCGGCCCGGAGGACCACTGAGGGTGAGCTGGGGGCCACCTTGCGGGGTCCACACCCTGTGGGGACAGGATCAGAGCGAGGCGGTGGAACCTTAGGCCAGCCGCGCGCCGCGCCTGGCTGAGCGCTGGGAAGAGTCCCACACACCCACCACAGCCGCCAGTGGGACCCTCTAGACAAACACCTCTCACCTTCATGAACTGCTCCACGGCCTTGGATGCCAGAGAGTTAGAACGGAAGAGGGTGTTGGGGTCAGCTGGGAGGACATAGGGAGGTGTTTGCTGGGATTTGGGGGCCTGGACAGCTTACCCCAGCCACCCAAGGTGGGCGCCATGATCCTTCCAGCCGCAAGAGTCAGTACAGAGGCCCAGAGTGGTCATGCAAGCTCCCTGAGGTCGCACAGCTCACAAGTAGCAAAGCTGGGAGTGCTCCCCGGTGCTCGGAGTGCACGGCACAAGAACCCCATACCCAGGAGCCCACACCCTCCGCCTGCATGCGCCCCTCGTCTCTCTAGGGACCCTTCTGCAGACCCAACCTGGGACAGTGACTTCAGGGGGCCCTGCGGGGACTCACTGGTCCGAGCCACCTCGCGCCGGGTCAGATAGTCCAGAAAGGGCCCGGTCAGACCCTGGCCAAGAAAGAGCTTCACCAGCTTGGTGGCAAGGTCCTGGCGACAGTCCCCTGAGGTCAGCTCCTCCAGCACAGCCAGGGGACTGGCAGTGTCCTCCTGTGCATGAACAGGAGGCCGGGAGTGACCTGGGGTCCTGGGGCGCCCGATCCGAAAAGCCCCGCAGCCGGGCTGGCTGGCACACGTACCCACCTCAGGCGGGCCCCGCACCGACTCCAGCAGCAGCGCCGTGAGGGGCTGGTAGCACTGTGAGGGCAGGACGCGGTCCTCGGCGAGGCGCACCTTCAGCCGCAGGGCGCCCAGGCTGCCTCTGCCAGGTCAGATCGCAGGTCGGCAGGTGTGAGCCCAGGGACAGAGCATGGGCAGGAGCGCGACCAGATAGGCATGAGCAGGCATGGGGCACACTGACAGGAACGGACAGACACCCACTGTGTAATGGTGTTGCCGCCATGGAGAGATGAGGCCAGCGTCAACAAATGTGTGCGGGCAAGTGCACAGGTGTGCACAGGGGTGAACCGATGCCAACAGGTACAGATGGGAACACAGAAGTAGAAACAGTGTGGCCGGTGTAAATAAGCACAGGGACACGTGGGGGACAAGTACAGAAGGACCCAGAGTTCTGAACACATCACGCATACACTGGTGGGTGGTGACCTCACTCGTGTGCATCTGGGCATACCTGGAGAGACACTCCAAGGCACGTCTCAAAGGGCATGGATGATGGATGGGCGGCCCAGCCAGTAAGACTGCCTGTGCTGACCTGGGCACCTCAAGGCCCCGCCCCCAAGGTCCCAGGCCTGCATCTCCCGCCTCACCCACATTACCCAGAATCCTCGTCGGCCCTAGGGAAGGGCTGTAGGCGGAACCAGCCGTTTGGCGGCTTGTGCTGCAGGACCTGCGGGGAGAACTCCACCTGCAGGGGACACAGACCTTAGCCTGTCTGACCCAGGCCTCACCCAGCTGGGAGGGAGAGCTCAGACTGCCACCTCCTGGTTCTAAGTCATTAACTCCTGGGGACACCTGAACATTACCCATCGGCCCCTGAGAAGCCTGAGGTATCAGCACCCTCCTCCCCACTCCAGCCCCTTTCCAGGTCTAGATTTGCCTGTTCTGGACATTCCATGTCAGTGGAGTCTGTGATTTGTTTTGGGGGGGCTGCCTTCATCCACCAAATGTCATAGCTTCAAGACTCACTCACACCGCAGCATGAATTGTTTCATTCATTTTCAAGGGTGAGTAATATTCCACCACATGGCTATGCCATATTTTGTTCATCTGTTGGTGGATATGTGGGCTGTGCCCACTTCAGGCCACTGTGGATAACGCTGCTGTGAGCATTACTCTGGAAGTCTGTGTGGAGACAGAGGTTTTCCTTTCTCTCAGTAGCTATCTACATGTGGAATGGTGGAGTCCAGTGATAACTCTGTCTTCAAGGGTATGAGGACCTGGCAGCTGTGACCACACCTCCCGCTCCCTCCTCCAGTCTCGCCACCTTCCAGGATGCCACTTTCATTCGCAGGCCCAGAGGGGCAGTGGCAGCCACACTCCTCTCACGGATGGAGGAGGGGAAAGACCTTGAGCTCAGGCGGAGGGTTCCAGTAGCAGGAGTTTGGGCTCAGGGGCTTGAACCCACTCCTGGCTCTGCCATTTCTGTCGTGACCTTGAGAAAGCCACTCCACTTTCCAGAACCTCCATCACCCAGCTGCCCAGGGGACCCTGACCAGCCGCCCACACATCCGTCCTCTCGAGCCTCAGGAGGCTCAGCCTGTCTTGTCCCTCTGCCTCCAGAGGCACTGGGGAGCCACAGAGGGTGTTATGGAGAGGGACGCTCACCATGCCCAAGAAGTCGTTCTTGCCCACCATGTCCCAGTCCCACAGTTCCACGCGCAGCGGGGCAGGGTCACCTGGCAGCTCCCGGAGCTCCAGCACCTCATCCCAGTGTGGGAAGCGCGTCTTCTTAATGGTCTGGGGCAGAAGAGTGACCAGAGGTGAGGGGCAGACGGGTCACCCCGGCAAGGGCCCCCCACCCTGCTGGCTGCTCACCGAGCTCTCCAAGCTCTGGCTGCCCCAGAAGATGCGTGCAAATGGATCCGATGTACCAGACATGTCTCGGGGGGCCAGGTCCCTGGGGACAGAGCAGGTGAGGCGTGAGGGAACGCAGGACCCTCAAGGCCCATGGCCAAAGGTGAGCCTTGAACCGAGGTGCCAGCTAGGTTGAGCAAATGTCATTGGTTTCCATGGCCACAAGCTAGCCAATCCCAGCACTCTGGTGACTTCCTGCACCTTATAAGGAAGCACTAGTCTCCTCATCTTTAGACCAAATGAGGAAACTGAGGCACAGAAAGGTCAGGTCCAGCTTTACAAGCCCAGCAAGTAAAGGTGTCATGCAGAGGGAAAAGGCTTCCGCAAGGCCCTGGAGGGGATTGGATGCAAGATCTCCAAGATCAGCTCTGGGTGGCACCGAGAAAAGTCACTTGACCTCTCAGAGCTTCTGTTTCCCCATCTGGAAAACGGGAATAATACAACACCAACAAGATCCTGGGAGCCCAGGGTAAAGGAGATATGGGGTGTGAAGTGCTCAGCACAGCATTTATTCATTCATACCCACACTCTACTTAGAAACAAAGAGAAGACAGGAGACAGGAAGCCCTGGCTTCTGGTTGTCATGACAACTCAAAAGCCTCACCCAAGTCAGCTTCATGCCTCCTCCTTGAGGCCCCCAAATCCACAACCACCACCCCACCCCACCACCACCAGGGGCTGCTTGCTTCCTCTTTCTGCTTCCTTCCCAACCCAGCTCCGCATCCAAAGCCTTTGGTTTCCTAGGAGCCTGCACGGTTGCTAAGCGACAGCAATCGGTCCCTCGCAGGCTCCAGGATCCTGCACAGGCCTGTGGCTGGGGAGGGGGCCCTGGGCAGAAAGCACTGAGGAGCAGCATCCCCTGCCTTGTGGTTCTCCCCTACCCAGACTCGGGCAAGCTGGCTGGGGCCGAGGCTGGGGCAGAATCTAGAGTGGTGAGGGACTCAGAGAGGGCAAGGAAGGGCTTTGTGGTCACACAGCAAGCTACAGATAGATTCTTCCCAACCTGGCCTAAACAGTGGGGGAGAGAAGAGTGTGGAAGAGGCAGAAAGACGGGAGATGGGAGGGACGAAAAGGGAGGGACTTAAGGGAGTGGAAGGATGTGAGAGAGGGAGAGGGAAGAGATTACAGGGATGTCCCTGAGCCGTGGCTCCGGCGACTGTCTGTGGGCTCTGCTTGTCCCCCATCTGCCTTCCTTCCAACTCTTCTCCGGGCAGGACCTCCCGCCTCTCCGTCCAGCCACGGGCACGTCCCTCTCTCCCCTCCCGGGCCAGCTCGGAGATCAGTGAGCCCAGGAGACTGCGGAGCAGCCAGTAGGCAGGAGGCCAGCCTGGGCCACCAGGGCCACTTGGCCCGCCTCGGGAGAGGCCGCCTGGGAGAGACGCTGACACGTGAGACAGCACAAGCAGGGGCGGGGTCCGGACGGCACCACGCGAGCGCCTGCATCGCCCCGCCTGGCGCCACCTGCCAGCATGTGAGCCAGCGAGCAGCTCTGCCGCTGAAGCCAGGATGGACTGAGCCTCCTCCTTGAGGCCCCAAATCCACAGCCACCCCCTACCCCACCACCAGGGGCTGCTCGCTTCCTCTTTCCGTTTCCCTCCTGCTGTGACTTGGCTAATATACCCACAATTCACCTGCCCGGCCATCCCGGGGTCTGGCCTCTTGCTCATCTCTGGGGACCCAGCAGGACTTGCCTGTGACTTGGCCGGGACTCTGGTGAGCTTAGGCCGTGTGTGCACTAGGGGTCCCGCTGTGAGCCCACCCCTGCCCTTACAGTGACGGGCCCACGGGCAGCGGCAGGGGAGACCCAGGGCCACATCCACCGAGACCCACCTGGCCTGCAGCAGGTGGCAGCGAAGGCAGCGGCCCTGCGTGTCCTGCAGCAGCTGCACAGCCAGACGAACCTCCCCCTGCACCTCCGCATCCGGGTTCACACGGCTCAGGTTGATCCAGCTGTCGATCCCTGTGGACACAGGCGCCACGTTCATGAAGCACCACGCATCCTCACAAGCGTGTAGGCTTCAAGTTCCCATGACGTTAACCACGTTCTTTGGTTGGTTTGTGATGGGGTCTGACTCAGTTCGGGCTTGCAATACTCCTGTCTCAGCTTCCCCAGTAGCTGAAATTTGCACGCATGCACCATGATACCTGGTACAGACACTGAGCTTTTAATTTTTCCTTATCATTTTAAGACCTGTGATGATATTTTTGCTGTTTATTTCTCACCTTCCTTGGGATTATACCTTTTATCTCTAAATATTTGGTTTTTTAGAGCCAGATGTGGTGGGCACACACCTTTGATCCCTACGCCCTGGGAGGCTGAGTCAGGAGGATCCCCATGAGCCCAGTATGGGCAGCTTAACGAATGTATTTGTGTTTTGACACAGAGTCTCGCTTTGTAGCTCAGGCTGGCCCTGAGCTCACTAGGTAATCCAGGGAAGCCTCGAACTCGGCAATCCTCCCGCCTCTGCCTCCCAGAGTGTTGGGATTACAAATATGTTTTTGAAGGGCTGGGGGCATAGTTCAGAGTGACGGCCCTGGGTTTAAGGCGCAGTGCCACCGTAAATGTACGAATGAGCTAATGAATGAATTAATGACATGACTATGAGAGCTGTGAGCCCGTCCTGCTGCCAGTTGCTCCTGGGGACTCCTGCTCCCTGTTCTGGGGCCAGGGTCACCGGGAAACTGAGGACCTGGTCCCTCGGGGTCCCCTCTGTCACTGTGACCCCAGGTGCGGGTCCCAGCGGCTCTTGTTTCTTGACTGCAGCACCAGATTCCTGGCTGATCGCGCCTCCCCCCTGTCCCACAGGGACCCGACATTGCAGTCAGCCTCTCCTTCACTCCCCTCCCGATAACAGCTCCGATCACCGTCCTGCTCAAGGATCATCAAGGGCTCCCCACTGCCCCCCAGAAGAAAACCCAGCCAGCTGCAGACGGGCTGTGACCAACCGGGCCAAGGGTCCATCGCTGACGCCCAACCGGGGAAGAGAACCCAGCGCAAGGAACCACCCTTCCCGCCCTGCAGGACCCTCCTTGACCTCAGCAGCCTGCTCCGTCCTGCCAGCGCCCGGGCGCCCAGGCCGCCCACTCTGCGTCTGTGTGCATGGTGCAGCTGACAGGCCCGCACGCAGCAGGGCTCAGTCCTTCTGTCCTCGCCCCTTGTGCTGTGGGAAAGTGTTTTCCTGCCCTGCTGAGCCCAGGAGCCCCGCCAGGCCCAGCTCCGATCTCGCCCATCTCACCACGCGCCCTCCACATGTGAGCACCGAAGGCCAGGTCGGGGCGAGACTCGGAGGAGGCCCCACCGGGCGTGAGCCCCTCCGTGCCCTCCAGGACAGGGGCGCTGTCCTTGCTGCTGTGAATGGAGGTGGACCCTGCACACACATGCGGGGTCCGCGTAGACTCGGGTCAAGGCCTTACACCACTTAACCCTCGTGAACTAGCAGCAGTGGCCACTGCAAGGGCCAGCACGTAGTAGACTCAGCTCATTGCCTCTGGTGAGAAAATAGACCACCTAAGAAAGGGCGCTGAGACTATCTGTGGACAAGAGTACTAAGGCTCTACCCTAACCCCACATCTTGTATCTGGCAGTATTCCAAATAGGTCAAACACTTAAATGTTAAAAAATGAAACACATGGTTGCTAGGAGGCATTATGTTAATTTTTTTTTTTTTTTCTAGAAGATATGGCTGTGCCCTCCTATAATCCCAGCTCCCTGGAGGCTGAAGTGGGAGGCTCACAAATTTGAGCCCAGCCTGGGCAACTTAGCAACTTAGTGAGACCCCCGCCTCAAAATAACAAATAAAAAAGGGTGGAGATGAGCTCGGCTCAATCTCCACTACTAAATAAAAAGTTACCTTAATTTTAGAGTTGGAAAATTCTCTTTTTTGTTTGCTGGTTCATTTGATTTTTAGAGCGGTGGGGATCAACCCCATGCCATGTGCATGCCAGGCAAGTTGTGCATCCTGAGCTACACTCTTAACTGCAAGGAAGAGCTTTGTGTGTATAAAGAAAATCAAGAGCATGCGCATGTGCACACACACAAAGTGTAGTTGACTATTTTTTAAAAAAAATTTACTATATAGAAAAAATTATAAGCAAGGTCAAAATGTAGGAGACAAAGAGAAAAATATTTGTGGTTCATATGACAGATCCCAGGTTAATTTCCCTAATAGGCAAAGCGCTCCCGAAAACCAGTAAGAAAAGGTGAAGGAGCCACTTAGCAAAATCGTGCATCTAATATTGACAGAAGTGGCCAAAAGTGATCCTGAATGTCTTTAATATACAAAAACAAGTTGGATCTCACACGGAGGCACGCTTCACCTACCAGGCGCAGGATGCAAAGGCCTGGTCATTAATTGGTCACGTTGGGCGGGGTCAGCACATGCTGCCCGCCTCCTTGAGGGGTCATTTAGCAACAACTGTCAAAGCCGCGAACAAATGGATGTGTGTGATCCCAAAGCTCAGCTGTGAGAACTTGCCCTGCAGGCTGGGAGCTCACACGTGTGTGAAATTATCCTGGCACGGGCTATTTACTGCTTTACTGTTTGGACTAGGAAAATACTGTAAACAACACGAGTGCTACCAAGAGGAATTAGCCCAGTGCAAAATGGTACAGTCGCACTACAAAGTCCCATGATGTCCTGCAAAGCACAGAGATTGCAGAAACCAGTGCAGTACAGTTATGGGAAGACCTCAAAGACACACGGAAGAGAAAAAAGGCAAAGTGGACAACCGGGAGTGTAACGCACCACTGTTTGTGTAAGCAGAGATTTCACGCATGTAACACCTCACACTCAGGAACCAGAAAGCCCTGCTTCAAATCCTGGCCTGGTGGCCTTGGGGCAAATCACTTAACCTTCCCTGCTTCAGTTCATGCACGAAAAGCTGGGGCTCATCAGGGCACCTGCCTGCTGGGGTTTATAAAATCATGAAGAGAGTGGAGAGGAAAAGCACTCAGTGTTCAGCACTCTCCAAGTTGCTGCTGTTAGTCTTGTTCTTGGTTGTGTTTCAAATATCTCCAGGGCTAAATCAAGCACAGTGACACACCCTGTTAATCCCCCCACTCTGGGAGGCTGAGGCAGGAGGGTTGAAAGTTAGAGCCCAACCTGGGCAACTTAGCTATTTAGTGAGACCTTTAGTGTTCATAATAAAAAACAAAAGCTCAGTGGGAAGACCCTGGGTATGACGACAGCACGGGATGGGGAGTGAAAAGGAGGGAGAGAAAGGGGAGGAAGAGGAAGAGGAAGCCTCCAGAAGGCCACCGAGGAGCTGATCAGAGTGGAACGGAAGGAGCCCTGGGATGGGACAGCTTTGTTTCGTGGCGAAATACTGAACTATGTAAACGAATGAACTGCTCAATAAATGAATTCAGTTAGAGACTGAGGCAGCAGGAAGGATCCTGCCCTCGCGGCTCCGTGCCCCAGGCCTCACCCACCTCGAGGGTCTGCCGTGATGGCCTCCTTGCTCAGGGAGATCTTGCCGATGATGTCGTCATGCCTGTGGACGGTGGCCAGGAGCCCAGAGTCAGGCACCTGCCCGCCCAGAGCAGGGCGGGGTGCTGGGCGGGGCGGGGCTGCATGCCAGGGCCTCGTGTGCCCTCGCCTGGGTGCCCAGGCCTCGTCCCCACGCTCACCCGACCGTGTCCTCGTCCAGCACGTAGAAGGCCAGGTGGTGGAAGTCCAGCGGCAGGTGCACCGTGTACTCCTCCCCCCAGAAGGGGCTCAGGCTGCGCCACACAGTCGCTGTCCTGCAGGAAGGAGCAGGGGACGGGGACAGGACACAAACACAAGCTCAGAGGCCCCACGCAGACACAGACACACACACACACACCCAGGGACAGGGTCGCACATGTCACACACGTGGAACCTAGACACATACCCAGACGCCTGAGGATACACACAGAGGGAGAGACACCCAGAGACACTGCTCAGCCAGAACAGGCAAGGCCACACACACACACACACACACACACACACACTCTCTCTCTCTCTCTCTCATTCACTCCCCCGGGCTGTGGGAGGGTTCCTGGAACTGGGTGGGCTGAGTGGCATCTGTGTGGGGCTGGGGCAACAGGGAAGGTTTCCTGTAGGACCAGGCCAAGCAGAAGGGAGAGAAACAAGGACCAGTGTTCCAGATCATCCACACAGCAAGTGCAAAGGCCCTGAGGCAGGAACGAACAGCTTCCTGTTCAAAGAACTGGAAGATGTTTGGTGAGAAGGCGGGGGCAGCAGACAAAAAGCCAAGACACCCTGAGATTACTCGAGGCTTCACAGCAGGCAGCAGGGGGAACCACAGGATGGCTAGAGACCCAGACGGGCCCAGAAACGGGGGGACATACACACACACATCTGTGCCTGCACACACACCCTGGCTGCTTCACACGGCCCAGGGGCACCACTGCGGCTTCCTCCCTCCTTCTCACCCCAAGCTCTTCCCACTCCAGGTCCCCTCAGACTCCCCAGAGAAGAACAGACGCAGCCTGAGATCACACAGAACGGCATCTGTGGGTTTGCGGGCCCCGGTCTGAGCACGGGGACAGCAGGATGCTGCGGCCAGCCCCTCCCCAGTGCGGGCAGCCACCCCGCCCCCACCCATCTGGACCGGAACCAGCCAGGAGCATCCTGATCCTGCCGTCTCCATAGGAACCAAGGCCTCTGCGGCTGCCCACCCCTCAGGCCTGCAGGGACCGCACTGTCCCTTGGCCTGTGTGGGCGGGAGATTGGTCTACACACCACCCAGCCCAGTGTGTCCAGACCGGCACCCATGTGCGTGCCCAAACGCACACACACCCTGCACCCGGTACACATGCACCAGTCCCTCGGCCTGCTCACCCACCAGAGCACACACATGCGTGGTCACCAGCATGCACACCAGCCCTGCAACCCCCACACAGCCTCACAAGCAGACCCAGCTGGCAGGTGCACACACACACACACACACACACACACGCACGCACGCACGCGCATGCGTGCGCACAAACTTGCTCACACACACATGCTCGGTGCCCGCAGCACCCAGCAGGCCTGGAACCAGCCAGGCCAGTCAAGCGTGAGCTGCCCGCCCCCAGGGAGGCCACTGCGGGAGGACAGGCTGGCAATGGCTGAGTCAGCCTAGGGAGCGTCAGGGACACGGCGTGGACATCACGGGCCCAGAGGGGGCTAGATGGGCACAGCAGGCGGCGGCTCCGGCAGTCAGGTGGGAGCGACAGGAACAGGGCCCCCACCTGCAGGCCCACAGGCCGCCGGCTGAGTCGACCTCCCCGCCGCGGCCTCCTCCTCACCTGGCCACCACCTCGTCGTCCACCTTCACCAGGCAGTAGGGGTCGCTGCTTCCCGACCTGTGGGGGTGAGGGGGCCGCTGAGCCCGAGAGGACGGGCCCGGCCCAGGCACACAGCAAGTGCACTGCGGAGGCAGGACTTCGGAGGACAGCAGTGGAGACGTCACCACTGCCCAGGCCACCCACGTGCGTACGCTGGGAGTCCTGGCCCCAGGAAGCCCACGGCACTGGCCAAGAGCATGTGCCAACCCTCGCAGCGCAAGTCCCTTCGCCTCGCCTCAGTTTCTCTGCTCTGTCAATTGGGCATAACGTTAGCACATACTTCCCGGAACCTACAGGGTGGAGGGGCCGGTCACGGGTCCCGGCACTCAATGCCACTCTCCGGGCCAAACTCTGCCCTCTGCAGGGTGACCTGTGGGCACAGACCAGGGGATTCAGATCTCAAGATTGAACCGCTAGGAGGTGCGTCCCTCCCCTTGTGCAGTCGTCAGTGCCAGGTCAACCCGAGCCAGCTCACTAACCCCCCTTCATAATAGTAGTCACCAGCAAACTTTGAGCTGTCCAGAGGCCCCTCATTCAATCCCGAGTGCAAAAGTCATCTCCTCACAGGGGTCACCCCTGACCACCAGTGTCCTGTCTGAAATAACCCTCCAGCCTACGCAAGTGGCATAATCCCAGGTCTTTGGTAGGCTGAGGCAGGCAGGTCATTTGAGCCAAGGAGTTCAAGGCCAGCCTGAGCACCACACCAAAACCCCACCTCAATTTTTTAAAAAATGAATAAATAAATAGAAGACAGAGCGGCCTAAATCACCCTGCTGCCTATTTCTCTCAGTGTTTCATGCCTGTCCTGCCTCCCCACAACTTGCAAGCTGTGAGCTCTTGGGGGAGAGCTGGCTCCCCGTCCCCTCTCTGGCCTAGACCTGTCCCTGCAGAGATGCTGCTGAATGAGCAGACGGGGGGCAGAGCCAGGACTCCCACCCAAGTCTGTGAGGCCGACTCCCGGGCTCTAGCCAGTACCCCGGCCCAACAGCCTCTTCCTCCGCCCTAGCTCCGCCCCTCTCTTCCCCTCGCCCCATCTCCCTCGCTCTGCAAAGCCCATCCAGATGCACAGATCCCCCAGGAATCCCAGGGAACAGGGAGCAGCAGAGCCTCAGGCCCATCCGGACGCCCACCTGCTGTGGGTGTGCCCTGTGCCCCTCTGGAAAGCTCCCAGCCTCTGCCTCCCCAGCTGCAACCTCAGGCCAGCTGGCTGGGGTCCCGCAGGCACAGGGCTGACCCGGGCCCTTCCTCGGAGCCGAGCCCAGCCTGACTGTGGGCTGTGACGCACAAGATGCTTATCGAGCTCCTATCAGGTAGGGGCGATGGCCCCGTGGGAGGAGCCAGCCTCTCCCAGACCCCGTCTCTCCCCCCACACCTCTGGCCTCTCCCACGACCCTGCCCAGCCCAACCTGGCACTGGAAAGTGGGTTCCTTAGCCACCATCTGGCTGGACTGGTGGTGCAGAGTGGCAGTTAATGTCCAAACCCTAGCTGTGTGACCTCGGGCAGGTGACCGCTTCTGGTCCTCAGTTTACCCATTTGTAAACCAGGGATTCCAGTAAGAACACGGGAAGTGTTCAGTGCAGGACCTGTCCATAGCTGGACACAATGACCCACAGCAGCTCCTGTCAGCAACAGAAATAACTAAAGCCACATGCAGAGGGCTGGTCCCCCCTTAACCCAGCCAGGCTCAGCCCCAGTCTGGCCTTTCCCTTAGGAGGAGGGGAGAGAACAGATCTCAGGGACATTGCCACGGGCACCAAGATCCCAGCGTGTTCTGAAAAGGGCGCTTCTGAAGATGGGAGCCAAGAGCCAGGGAAACTGAGGCAAGGCAGTTGGATCCCCAGGTGGGGTACAGTATCTCACCCTTACTCAGGGGTGTGGTCCAGGGGCTGGGGAAAGGGGACTGGAGCACAGGAACCGGACCAGCTTCCGGCCTCTTCACAGCCTTCAGCCAAGCTCTGTGGGTGGGAGGCCCCTCTGCAGGGCCCCTCAGCCCTCTGCCAGCTGTCAGGACTTCAAGGTCACCAAGCGTCCATGCCAGTTCTCATGGGTGGCAAAGGGACACCTCGGGAAGAAGGTGGCAGGGGTTTGTCCAGCCCCCTGCCTCGACCTCAGGTACGCGTTTATTTAGGGTAACTGATGGGGGCACAGAGATTGCTCTAGCAGTCCCCACAGAGTCCCCGAGCTGCGGAGCAGGGAGCAGCAGAGGCAGGAGACTCCCCGCTGGAGCCCCAACCTTGCCCTGGGAACAGGTCCCAACTCCGCTTCGGGCTCACGGCTCAGAGCAACTCTGCACAGCCCCTCACCCTCGCGGCCCAGAGACAGGCCGGCCCAAGCCCCCCTTGCCAACACAGGAAAAAGGGGCTAGGGGCGCGGGCTCAAGGTCACCCAGCAAACAGCCCCCCAAGGGTCCCGCACTTCTCAGGCACTGCACCCTGAGCCCATGCTGGGCTGCCAGCCAAACGGGAAGGGACCCCCCCCATTCTGCTGATTCAGCAACTGCTGACTCAGTGTGGGGCGGTCGAGCCAAGGACCGAGACCGGGCTAGATCCAAGGGTCTCCCTGCACGTGACTCGTGGCAAGTGTAGGGGCTCTGCACCCAAGAAAACCCGCCCCGGCGAGCCGCTGCTTCGCCTGCATGCTCCAGGGCCACCTGGTGACCTCTGCCAACCTCAAGGCCCTTGCGCAGCGTCGGGCCCACCCGATCCCCCGCCTTCTGGGGCGCCTCCCGGGAGCCCTCAACAGCCCCCACCCGCACCTGGCTGGGAGGCGCCTTACCTGCGGCACTGACCGGATGGAAGAAGGGGCCGTGCAGCCCACCCCCTCCCCCAGCTCTGACAGGACCCGAGCCCAAATCCCCTCTCTGGCTCCAGAGGACCCGAAGTCTGCATCCCCGAAACAGACACCCCTTCCTGGGAGGAGAGAGGCCACAACTGACCCGGGCGCCCCGACCCACCAGGATAGCCCCGGGCGCGCGGCCTGAGGCTTGGCAAGGGTGGCGCTGCCCGGATGCCGTCGTGGGCACGACCGCACGCCCCCGCCAACCCTGATACTCACACGTCCTTGGCGGGCAGCGCCCGGCCCTCCACCACGCGGATGTGCAGGGAGCTACTCTCGGTCATGGCGCGGGGCCCAAACTTTCCGGGCAGGAGTCGTCCGGTCCCGAGCCTGGACCTGGGGCATCTACCTGTCACCAGCTGCGAGGCTGGCTCCCTGCCCGGGTCTCCCGGCGCCACCTGTCCGAGACGAGGCGCGAGCAGCCGGACTGACGGGAGGTTTGGGGAGGAGCGCAGGTGCCAGGGCTCCACAGGTAGGCGCGCTCCGAGCCGCCGGCGGGGCGTAAGGACCCTGGCCTACGGCCGCAGCGTCTGAGCTCGGGGAAGACCGCCTGGGCGGGGAGGGGGCGGGAGAGAGGCCCAGCGCCTTCCCCCCAATCCCGCCTCCTGCGGGGTCCCCCGCCCGCCTGCGCCCCGTGCGCGCCCCCTGCTGGCGCCCCAGGCCCGCGCCAGAGCGCACGGACAGCGGAGAGTCCGGGAGGGGCGGGGCTGGAGGGAGGGCGGGGCGTCGGCCGCGGCGAGCCGGGTCTCGGTCCCAAAGACCCCGAGTCTCCCGGGCCCGCGATCCAGGGCTTCGCGCCTAGCCGCCCTCCCCCTCCGCCTCGGGGTGCCACCTGCGCCGCCGCCGCGCCCCGTCCTGGAACTGCACCCGCGGTCGGGGAGGCGCCGCTCTCGAGATCCCCTGGGGCCCCTCACTGTCGAGCGCGCGGGCCCCAGCTCCAGCTTCCACCGCATCTTAGTTCCCAGGGACCCCTGACCCGCTGCTGAAGCGTCGTGGCGGCTCTGCCAAGAGGGGGCGGCGGTGCGGGGGAGGCGAGCGCAAAGTCCCTGGCGGCCGGAGCCCGGGGCGGGGCGCTGCTCCCACAGGTGCCCTGTGCGCTCTTGCGCCGTTGTCCCCTTCGTGTATCAAGAAACAGTTCAGAGAGTTTGGCTGCCTTCCTGGCCCGCTTCCTGACTCTGCCCCCGGCTAGCTGTGTGGTCTGGGGCGGGGTCCCTAACCTCTCCGGCCCGGGCTCCATGGTGGGGGTGGTCAGTGGCGCCGGCAGGGTTTAGAGGTACCGGAGGGAATGCAGCGAGGGTCCCAGAATGGATCGGCTATCCAAGGGTGGCCTGAACCTAGACATCACCTCTCCTGGGGAGCCTTTGAGGGTCCCCTAACCAAGGGTGTGCATTTTCCGCGTTTTAAATGAGATAGGGCCGTGCCAAGGTCACGCCTATGGCCATTTGCTTCTCCCTGGCAGGTCTGGGCCCAGCCTGACTCACGGGGTCAGTCCAGGGCTGAGCAGTGATTGATGCAGTTGATGCCCTGACCTGCAAGACTGGAGCGTCCTGCAGGGCCACAGGAGCAACCCAGCCATCTGCTCCTGAAACTCCCTCCTGGCCTCCCCAGCACCCAGGCTAGGAGGTGTTCTGAACCCCGGAATTCTCTCCCTGCGGCTCACTGCCCTCCCCACCGGGTGGGCCTCAGTGGCCCCATCCAGGAAGTGGGCCCAGCAGACCAGCTTCTGAGGCTTAGAAGGATTGCCTGGGGTGTTGGGGTTGTCTGGGTCAGATCCAGGGCAGTGACAGGCCTGATATTAAGCAGCCCTGCCAAGTACCGCCGGGCTTGGTGGCACACATCTGTAATCTCAGCACTCCAGGCTGAGGCAGGAAGATCGCTGAGAGTTTGGGGCCAGCCTGAGCTACACAGCAACATGATCTAAAAACAACAGAAAAGTAAATGTCCAGTCCGAGAGGAAATGGGGCTTGCTATGTAACCTCCTCTCCCAGACAGGGGCCTTGTCGTCCCTCCTGGATGGGGGCAGAGGCTTCTGGCTGAAGTCTTTTCCCCCAGGAGGCTGCAGAGAACTCAGACGGGGATCCAGCCCCCAGGCTCCTGTGGGCCCTGAGGGCCCTGGCTCTGGGGCCTTTGGGCCCCAGCCAAACTGCCACCTGGCTATCTTCCAGAGCTGAGCAGGAAGTCCCCTCCGCAGCCCCCAGGGGGTATGGCCAGGGCTCCAACTGCCGGCCAGGCCTCCAGAGAGCCAGCTCTGTCACCTGCCATATCCGAAGTCTGACCCCACAATTTGCCTGGGGCAGTGGCCGCACACCCTAAATTTCCACATGGCCTTGCCACTTCCTGTTATGATAGAAGCTTTGACCTGGAACTGGCAGGGGGTGGAGTTTCCCTAGGACAGCCCCTGCTGAGGGACCAGAGAGGGTATGGGACCTGCCGGGGGCCACCGGCCAGGAACAGAGAGGGGAGCTCCCCAGGGTTGTTATAAGAATTGATCACAGGGGGCCGGAGGGTTAGCTCAGTGGTTCCGGTGCCTGCCTCACAAGCGTAAGGACCTGAGTTCAATCCCCGGTAACCACATATAATGCTGGGCGTGGTGGCTCACGCCTGTAATCCCAGCACTCGGGAGGCAGAGACAGGAGGATTGCTGAGTTCGCAGTGGCTTGCCTGGGCACCATAGTGAGCTCAGGGCCAGCCTGAACTACAAAGCAAGACCCTGTCTCCAAAAAGCAAAAAAAAAAAAAAAAAAGAATTGATCACAGGGGCGACGTGGGGCACTGGTATGCTCCTGGCACATAGTAGGTGCTCAAGAAAAGGTCAGGCTCCGCCTTCTGAGCTCCATAAAGGCAAACCCATGGTGGTCTTCCTGCTGGATCTTTACACTCAGAGTCTGTCTGTGGCTGCCAGCAGTGCCCGCCCATAAAGCCTGCAAGATGGGGGTGCTGAACACAGGGTTGAAGAGCACAGGTTCAGGTCAGGCTGGTCTGGGACTGACTCGGACACTGGGTACTGTCCATCAAGTGAGCTCACCTATCAGGCCTCACCTGTCAGTGTCCTCATCTGTAAACTGGGGCTCCGAATGGCACCTGTTGTGGAGGATGAACGTGACTTAGAGAAAAACTCAGATGTTTAGCAAGTGCTCATGAGTCCCTTTTCCACATAGGAGGGAGCCCCAGGCCCAGCTCCAGCTTCTGGGGATGGCTGGAGTGACCACTTCAGTGGCCAGTGTGGTCCAGATTGCAAAACTGGAGGAATCCGGGGATTTGGGTTCCAGCCGAGAATTCTGATGGAGAAGTTCCTAAGAGCAGGGTTGGAGCCACCCATGGGGGGGTCGGACTGGCCAGGTGGCTACCTTTATCTGACAGGCTAGCCACTGGGCCTGTGGGGATTAGAAAGGCCTCCTCACCCTAAGAGGGGCCAGGCCTGGAATAAGTGTTCCTTTTTTTTTTTTTAGACAGAGCCTGGCTTTGTAGTTCAGTCTGGCCCTGAGCTCACTATGTAGCCCAAGCAAGCCATGAACTCAGCAAACCTGCTGCCTCTGCCTCCTGAGTGCTGGGATGACAGGCGTGAGCCACGACACCCGGCACTGTGGTGTGTGGTACTGATTGCTGGTGGGCGTGAGCCACAGTGCCCCACAT
>PVIC010018348.1:0-31628 GCA_004025085.1 Thryonomys swinderianus
TTTGTTTTTTTTTTTTTGAGACAGGGTCTCGCTTTGTAGTGCAGGCTGGCCCTGAGCTCACTATGGAGCCCAGGCAAGCCTCGAACTCAGCAATCCTCCTGCCTCTGCCTCCCGAGTGCTGGGATGACAGGTGTGAACCACCACGCCCGGCTCTATGGGGTGTGGTACTGATTGCTGGTGGGTGTGAGTCACCATGCCCAATATCGTATCATTGTATGTGGTTACCGGGATCGAACCAGGGACCTTGCGCCTGCTAGGCAGGTGGTGGAACCACTGAGCTAAATCTCCGGCCCGCTTATGGGGTTTAAAAAAAATTTTTATTTTTAATTTTTATTTATTTTTTATTTATCTTTATTGATACATTGTATATATACATCATGATCACACTCAGTATTGGGAATTTGTACCAGTATATGGTATGATTTAGTTCTCATTTTTTCCCATTCCTCTATCCATCCCACAACCCCACCCCCTAAAAACAAGTTTTGTTTTCCTTTTTGTATCACCACCCCATTTTTTCTTTACCCCTCATTACTCACCCTTCTATCGCATTTCCCTTTGAATAGCTTCTATTTCACAATATCCATCAAACATTGTAGAACTCATAAACACCTTCAGTTTCTCATATCAGAGGACAGATACGATATGTACATGTCTGTGACTTGTTTATTTCACTTACAAGTATGTCCTGAAGGTGCATCCACTTGAGTATGAATGGCTCAAACTTAGTGTTCTTCAAGGCCAAGTAATACTCCATTTTATACAAACACCACATCTTTATCCTTTGAAACAGGGTCTCACTATGCTGCTCAGACTGTCTTTAAACTCACTGTGCAGCCCAGACTGGCCTGAAACTCACAGGAATACTCCTGCCTCAGCCTCCTGTGCTTTGTAGAGGTCAGATAGGGTCGCAGTCCTGTGTGCCAAGACAAAAAGCTCTCCCGAAGCCTGGCCCATGACACCAGAGCTCAGGCGCCCACCTGGTGTGCCCCGCGGTCCATGGCTTGGGCCAGTGAGCCAGGCTCCCTGAGGCTTATTCCCGATCTCATAAGCCAGCCGGTGGAGCAAGGCCTCTCAGCTCCAGACCACCCTGGCGTCTGCTTGCTGGGTTCTGCTCAGCTGAACACTTGGCCCAAATGTGCTCTTTCGTTCATTTCCAGTCGCTTCCTTCTGTGTTTGTGTTTAAGGTTCTCATGTGACCTGTGGCAGGCGTTCCAACCTGGCAAGCTCTGAAAGAGGAGCTGCCCCATGTATCTGTTCTTGTGCTAAAAGGCAGCAACGTTAACCAGGCATGGTGGCGCACACCCCCAGCACTGGGGAGGCTGAGGCAGGAGGACTGATATTAGTGCCAACCTAGGCCACATAGTAAGCTCAAGGCCAGCCTAAACTGCACAGTAAGACCCTGCCTCAAAAAAATA
Organism: Thryonomys swinderianus; assembly: GCA_004025085.1. Taxonomy (NCBI): domain Eukaryota; kingdom Metazoa; phylum Chordata; class Mammalia; order Rodentia; family Thryonomyidae; genus Thryonomys; species Thryonomys swinderianus. The sequence goes on from PVIC010018348.1 coordinate 1,419, forward strand.
AAACAGAAAAGACAAATGAAAAAAGACAGCAACACTGGGCCCCGCTCAGCCCAGAGCGCCAGGGCAGCAGGGTGCGGCACCTGCCTGCGCTTCCTCCTCAGAAGGGGCGCGGCTCTGTGGACGGTAAGGAGACCGATGAGCTCTAATGTCCGCTGGGCTTTCCTTCCGCCTCCTCACACTGTCACTCATCTCACACTGGCCCGGGAGTGACATGGGACTGAGGGTCTCTTATGGCCCTGAGCATGGTAAGACGGTGGCCACGACCCACCCAGCGTCTGGCCTGTGACAAGCCTGGGTCTTGGTCATGTGGCCGCCACCCTTGTGGCTGCTGGATAGAGCACCCCCTTCGAGACAGGCTGCCACCTCTCCTGAGAAGCCACCACACAGGGCGGGCGGTCCTGTGTCACGGGGCCGTGTCGGGCGGCCTGATTCCCCCAGGTCTCTGGACCTCGCCTGCGGGGCCGCTGCATTTCTGCCATCTACACAGGCCGAAGTGGCGGCTGAGGAGCAGCCGAGCAGGAGCTCTTTCTGACAGGGCTGCCCAGCCTGCATGTGGAGCATATGGCCCAGGTGCGGCTCAGGGGCAGTGCCCGCGGGGGGCCCGTGACCCCTCCTGTGACCTTGGCATGCTGCGTGTCAGTTGGAACATAAACTATACAAATCGACTTTATAGTGTTAAAACTGGCCGGACCAGCCAGTTCTCTTTAACCAGCAGCAATCCCGTTCAGTGACTTTGTCCAGAAGCAGGAAGCCTCCTGGGTGTTGCCATGCCATTCCGGGTGAGGGGCACCTGGTCCTCCCAGGAACTGGCACGCCCCTGAGTTCTGGGAGCTGGGGGACAGCGCGGGCAGTGCGGGGAGCGGCAGCCGGCCGTTTACCTTAGGGGTGTGTCCTCTCCTCATGTTTGCCTTTCTTCCCGGCCCCAGCGGCATCCTGGGGGAGCGCCTGCCCATCAGGCACTACCTGGCCCTCGGGATGATTGCCAGCGGAGCCTTCACTGCCCTCTTCGGCCTGGGGTATTTTTACGACATCCACAGTTTGGGATTCTACATGGTCACCCAGGTGAGGAGCTCGCCACACGTGGGCTTCGAAGAGGACCAGGACGGGGCATTCGCAGGGCCCTGCTGCCTCAGCAGGGGTGGGTGGGGCAGATGCCGGAACAAGAAGGCCCTGCCTTCTGCTTCGCCCTCCAGCCAGGAGGGTTTCTGGTTTGAGGAGCAGCCTCCAAGAAGTCCTGTTTGTCATTCAGTGCCAGCAGGGTGGGGCTTGCAGGGCGGGCCGGAGAGAAGGACAGGCCTGGGGTGGGGGAGGGGTCCCTGGCCTGGCCCTTCCTCAGTCTCTTGGCTTCCGCCCCCAGCAGTCCTGCGGGTCAGTACTGACCAGCATGAAAATAACAATGACCAGCTGGCTTTGTGGCACTTGACAGCCCGTCCAAACAGCCTGGGACAGTGTCGCCAAGTCGTCAGAGCAGATTGATTTAATTTTGCTTCTCAAGATTTTGCCCTGACACTTGCTTGTCCGCCCCCTGGCCAGGCTGGCTTCCTGTGCACCAGGTACTCCAGAGCGCCCCCTGCAGGACGTGCCCTAGTCCCTGCTGAGAGCTTGGGCCCTGCTCTTTCAGAGGAACAACAGCGCTTGTGTGGTCAGGACAAGGGAGCCCTTTCTGAGCCATGTTTCACAGTGCAGTTTATAAACCACTCTATAAAAAGAAGGAAAGTCTGCTCTCTCTGTAAGAGTGTTAGAATCAGAAAGGCTGGAAGCTGGGCGTGGTGGTGCTGCTGGCTCTAGTCAGGAAACCGCTTCTGTTGGCAGCCCGTGGGGGAGGGGCGTCCTGGCTCTCCATCCCCCCCACACACTTTTTTTGCAGTACTGTGGATTATACCTCAGGTCTCTGCACTGAGCTACATCCTAGACATTTTTTTATGTTTCATTTTGAAACAACATCTTGCTACGTTGCTAAATTGCCCAAGCTGGGTTTGAACTTGCAGCCCTCCTGCCTCAGCCTCCCAGAGTGCTGGGATCACAGGTACGGAATACTACACACCCAGGGTGTTTGTTCCAGCCCAGGTTGAGCCTTTTTTTTCTCCATGAACCCACAGGTCATCAATGGACTGGTGCAGACCACCGGCTGGCCCAGCGTCGTCACCTGCCTCGGCAACTGGTTTGGGAAAGGGAGGTGAGCAGCGGCGGCAGCAGCCCGCTTCCAGTAGCATTTACAGCCTAAAACAGTCCAGCGAGGACCAGACCACTTTATTTTCAGCTTTTCTTCTTTCCCTCACCTCCTCCGTACAGTAAGGGCCTAGAGCCTTGGGGCTGATGGGGCTGAACCGTGTGGATAGTGTCACCCTCCCTGTGTAGGACCAAGCTCCTCTCTGGGCCTCTGGGGCTCATGGGAAATTCAGGGTCCGAGACCCCCAGGCTCCTGAGCCCCCAAGTCTGAGAAGACCAACTCGTTCACCCAGTTTGGGGCAGCAGGGTTGGGCGATGCACCCCTTGGGGCCACCGGTGATGTCATCTCAGAAGATGCCAACAAGGTGGAGAAACTAAAATGGGCAGTGGGCCACGAAGCCCAGTTCAGGATCCGTGTCAGCCACAGGGCAGGCACAGCCATGTGAGTTCTCACTCACGCAGTGGCTCCACTGGCCGCTCTGTTTAGCTTCTAGGAGCCTCGTACGTGGGCCTTCCAGGAAATTCAGGAAAGGGAGAAACAGAATGTGTGGCCGTGCAGCGCAGCCTGTGAGCACCGTGCTCAGGGCTTGCTGACCGTCCCCCTCCTGCCGCTGGGAGCACAGAGCGCCCTCACCGTGCCCTGTCTGCTTGTGTGGCAGGCGCGGCCTGATCATGGGCGTCTGGAACTCCCACACCTCCGTGGGCAACATTCTGGGCTCCTTGATTGCCGGCTACTGGGTGTCCACGTGCTGGGGCCTGTCCTTCGTCGTGCCGGGAGCCATCGTGGCCGCCATGGGGATAGTGTGCTTTCTCTTCCTCATCGAGCGTAAGTACACATGGCCCTGGAGACGACCTCGAGATGGCGGAGCCCAGGGCAGGTGTCAGGCCTGTGCGCTGCTCTGACCAGTATTGGGCTTCTTCCGCCTTGCCCTCCTGCCTCGCCCTGGGCCCTGGTGTCTGGCCCGGGAGCTAGGTGGACGTCTTGGCCTCCCCAGTGCCCATGCCCGGCCAGCGTGGCTGCCCTGCTAACCCCCGGCTTCCGCCCCAGCCGAGCTGCCCTTACCAGCATGCCTGCCCCTGATAAGCTGTACCTTGGAAAGCCATAAAACCAGGGCGTGACGCGAGGCAAAAGGTCCTAATTAGGCCAAGACCCCCACGGAAAACTAAACTCCTCATTCTGTTCCAGAGTCCACAGCGAACCTGTGACCGGACAGGTTTTGAAAGCTCTCAGCAGTAGCAGTGGGCAGCGCAGGCTGTGGGGCACTCAGGCCTCCCTCACCCTGGAGCTGCTCCGCGAACTCAGGCGGGGTGCCCAGGTCTTACCCGCCGCCAGGTGGCCTCCGGGCGGGGTCGGGTCCAGTCGGTTCTTCGGCCCCTCCCGGCCCACACACCAGCTCCTCGCCATCTGAGAAGGGAGTGGGAATTCAGTTTGATTCCTCACTTCTTCCCCCTCATTGCCGAAGCCAGTCTTTGAATTTTAAAAATAACAGCCACCTAGCTGAGCGAGGGCCGCACTGCGCCCGGGTGGCCTCCAGCGTGCTGAGGCAGGAGCTCCCTGGTTGGCGCCCAGGGTGGGACTCACACACCTGGGGGCGTGGACAGGGCGGCACCTGCGGGTATGAGCTGGGTGGTGCTGGCCCCGCCCTGCCCGCTCCCCGGGCTCTCGGGGGGCCCTGGTGAGCAGGCAGCGTGGCAGATGGGACTGAGCGGATGTCCGAGCGTCACAGGACACACCAGGCTTCCGATCTGTCCTTCTGCACAGATGCCCTTCTGCGTTCTACACACATATTTGTTTCTTGGTCAAGGGAGACGTCTCGTCTGCCCCATTTCCACTTCTGAATTCCACAGTCCGTTACGACTGTTGTTCGGACCCTGATCCATGAGTTCTGGGTTGACTTGCTTGGTGTCCGGGACCGGCCATGGCTCCTTCCACACTGGGTTGCCGCCTGGGAGGGTGCGCTTCGTGCAGTCAGCTCACCTGCGACCTCCAAGCCCCTTTGCTTGGACCTCTGCTTGTTTAGTGAAAGCAGCAGGTGACATGTTGTTCCTTCCCTTGTGTATCTTTAAGGTGTCTGGTGCCATGTTGGGTACATGGCAGCAGGACAGGAAAAAGGGACTGCAGGGAGGCAAACGTGTCTGGGAGGAGCAGCGAAGGCCTTGGCAGGGATCCTGCCCCGCTTGGGCGGCGGGCTCAGGCTCCGCTGCGCACAGCGTTTCTCAGTGGCTGTCCCGTGTGCTCTTTCAGATCCCAAGGACATCCGGTGCACCTCCTCCAGGCCCGCGGTAAGCCTCGCTCCCAGTCGCCACGCCTGCAAGGCAGGCTGCTCCTGCCTAGTGCCCGGTGGCCCCGTGGCCTGGTCCTGCATGCGGCTGTGCTAGAGTCCAGGGAAGGGCCACGGTCACCAGTCCCCAGCTGCTGGGCAAGAGGCCCTCTGAGGGCCCGGAGGTGGGGCTGGCCGTGTCTCCCAGGAGAGGGGTCTGCCTGGCTTCCCCAGCCTTGGTGTGAGGGAGCAGGGTCCTCAGCACTGTATTTAAACAACCCCAGCAGGGCCAGGGATTGAGCTCAGTGATTCCAGCGTCTGCCTGGCAATAGCAAGGTTCTGAGTTCAAACCCCAGTAAACATATACAGCTATACCAGGCGTGGTGACTCACTCCTATAATCCCAGCTCTCAGGAGGCAGAGGCAGGAGGATTGCTGTGAGTTTGAGGCTGGCCTGGGATACATAGCGAGCTCAGGGTCAGCCTGAACTACAAAGTGAGACCCTGTCTCAATAAATAATAAATAAATAAACAAACAAACAGCCCCAGCAGCCCCTGCCTTTGGTCAGTATGTCTGGAAGCTTCTTGACGAGTATGTTCTCCTGTTGATTCTGTGTGTTTGTTGTTTTCTCCTTCAGTCCTCTCTGTTGAGGAAAGCGGGCATGCATTTCCCCTGCGGGGCTTCCACAGTGGGCTTTGCTGGCCGTGTCCTGGGCCGTGCGGAACCTGCCCCTCTGCCTGGCTCTGCTGTGAGCTGGCAGCCTGAAGCAGAGCGGATTTCCCAGTCAGTTCTTGTTTCAGAGGAGCCACAGTTAAGAAACAGGAGAAAGCATCGGGGTTAAAACTCTCCTCGAGCCTGAGGATGCCCCGGAGACAGCCCTCTCCGCGTGCGCCCATGCTGTGACAGAAAGCTTTGGAATTTGTGCTTTCGGTTTTACTTGATCGCTGTGTTATTAGGTTTAGGGTGTCTGCTTGGACTGGGACCTGTATTTGGTCCACAATCTCATATTAGAGTTTTGGGAAATTCAATGATTTTGTTTTATGTGGTACTGGCGATCAAACTGAGGGCTTTGCACATAATAACCAAGCACTCTACTGCCAAGCTATATCCCCAGCCCTCTTTATTTTACCTTACTGACTTACTTGCTTAGTTACTTTATTTATTTTTGAGGCTCTTGCTAAGTGGTCCAGCCTATCCTCTAATGCGGAATCCTCCTGCCTCAGCCTCTGGAGAAGCAGGAATGACTGTCTGATGCCAGCTCACAGTGGGATGCTCTTTATCTCGTTGTTAGTGGTAGTGAGGCTCAGCGGGAAACAGTTGGAAATCCCCAGGGCTGTGGCTAAAACAAGCTAGAAAGTATTTCTCTCCTGTCTCCCAGCAGCCCAGAGCCAGCGTGCCTGTCCTGGCCATGGAGTCCTCCCGACTATATCTCTGTATGTGGCACTCATGCCCAAGCATTAGAGCAGTGCCTGGCACCTCGTGACCCTATATAAAGTCTCTGCTGACAGAAGAAAAGACCCAGAAATGCTGGCACCGGGGCACAGTGCTCATCCCCACCGGGTCTTCTTCCGTCCTCCCACCCTGCCTGCCCCTCGGCCTGGGCAGCTCACCCACAGACACAAGGCTTTTTTTTTTAGTTGTTTGAGACAGGGTCTCACTTTGTAGTTCAGACTGGCCCTGAGCTTGCCATGTAGCCCAGGTTCGCCTCAAACTCACAGCAATCCTCCTGCCTCTGCCTTACGAGTGTTGGGATTATAGGCATGAGCCACCATGCCTGGCATTATGGTGTATGGTCTTGGGGATTGAACTCAGGACTTTGCACTTGCTAGGCATTCACCGAACCACTGAACTAAATCCCTAGCCCAGCACAAGGCTCTTATAAGCACAAAACACAAAGATTTTTTAAAGGTAGAGATTTGTATTTTCAGATAATGTGATACTGGTTTTTCTTTAACCTCACAAGGGGAATGCCTCTCTGTGCCAGCGTGTGGGTACACACGTGCCAACGTGCTACCCGGGCACCATGTTGGGTCTTCCGGGGTGACCCTGTGTGGCATGGCCTTCAGCCCAGGGCTCTCACATGGCTGCCGGGCTGGGTCATCCCCCAAGCCCATCCAGAGCCAGTGCTGGAACCCTAAACTGCCACAGAAATTGTAGGACTCAGACTCACATTAATAAGTGACACCCCTTTGAGTCTAAAATAATTCCTCATTTTCAAGGAAGCTGATCTCAACTATTACTTAAAGCAGAACAGGGAAATTTCACCAGTAGAGGATTTTTAAAAGTTTTATACCATGAACCATCATCAAAAAGGCTTCTATGCCCATGGGGCCCCTGAGAAATAATGCATGGGAGACGGCAGCCTTGTTTTAGCGCCCAGGAAATGCCCTCACCGCGTTCCCACACAGTGGCGGAGATGGTGTGGGACGGAGCCCCCAGCACCGGCCTCACCGACCCGAGACTGTGCCCTGAACCAGACGTGCACGCAGCTGTGTTCTCGGCCACACTCCTGCGTGGAGGAAGACGCTGGCTGTGTTACTTCCCAGGCCTTGCTAAGCTAAGCCATTGGAGAGTCAGAGCGATCGAGGAAGTCCAAGTCGCCCTCCGTGGCCTTCGTCTGTCCCTTTCCCGCCATCTTGGTCTGTTCTCTGAGAAGGGCCTTGTTTTATGTCTGGTTACCGAGGGTCAGAGCCTGAAGGTCCGACCGCTCAGCCCGCCTTTCGGTCTTAACCCCTCGTTGCATTTTCTCTGAGTGTCTCTCACGGCGGAGCGCAAGGCTGGATTCCTGGCTGCTGATTCCATAATGGCTTTAATTAAATTTCTTCTGCCAGCATTCAAAGGGCTACGAGAATGGTACAAACAGATTGAGAGTCCAGAGGCCGGCGTCCCACAGTGAGAAGAGCAGGCCCCCGGTGAGTACCACAGGGCTTCCGCCAGCCAGTGCCAGTGGCTCAGGGCTGCAGGAAGCCACCCCCGCCCAAGTCTCTGACAGGTGGAGGACCCTGCCCTCCCGCAGGGAGATGGGCCGGGCCCTGTCTGGCTCCCTCCTGGCATCAGCCACACCCACGAATGGGAGCGGGAGGCGGTAGAGAGCCGTGAGCAGAGATGCCCCCACTGGGCACCAGTGCCAGGGAGGCCTCCCTCAGCCATGGCATCAGGGCAGGGCTGTGAGGGGACAGGTGGGACTGCAGATGCTGGCAAAGAGGGCACCAGAGGTGCGAGGTGCCAGGGAGGAGTCTCACCACAGGAGTAGGGAAGGGAGAGAGAAGGGAGCCGAAGGACCTCATTTTACACAAGAGGAAACTAAGGCAGGGCTGCAGTCCCTGCCACCTGGCACCCCACGTCCCGCTCACTCGGATGCATCTCCGAGTCCCTCACATAACTGCTCCTTCAGGGCTCACGCCCTGAGCCTGGAGCCCGGGCAGCTCAGACTTGGCTCTGATCGCTCATTAGATCTCTGAAAGGGATCAAAACAAGCTTGCTTTGATCCCTTACTTCCTGAGGAGGTTTGTTTGTGGTGGCGGAAGTATCATGAGCTGGCGAATGATGCCTCTGGTCTCTGGTCTTAGTGAAATTGTAAGTGATGATTCAGTCAGCAAACTCTTCAGGGTCTCTGCCTGCTTCTGAGTCAGCGTGTACAGAGGCGTCCTGATCAGAGTCCACGCACGGCCACACGTGGCTGCCAGACTGGTGCTGACTGTGGAGGCCACCCGCTCTGATAAGAGCTTCCCAGATTGTCTCCTGAGGCCGCTGTTTCCTCCTGTGCCACTGGAGGGCCGGCTCTGTGTGTCGAAGCAGGCGGGTCTCGTGCCAGGGCCAGGCCAGGCAGGCCCCTGTCTGCAGTTCCCTGGAGCGAGGTTCTGGCCCAAGAAGTCCTGACGCACCACCACGCAGGCTCTTCGGGCCGGAGGCGCCTGAGTACAGGCTGTGTCCGTGGGGCCCCCTCGCCCACCCTGTGTCCTGTCCTCCTGATTACCTCTTGTTGGCTCTAGAAGGCAGCGGTGCCCCATATTTGTTTGGGGACCCACCATGACTTTCCCTGTGTCTTGCAAACTGCACAGCTGGCTTCAGTGCCTGGGCCTGGCTGGGAGGAACAGCGCTCTGGTCCACAGCTCTAGGCTGGCCAGGCAGGTGCTTCACACCTTCAGGAGGGGCTGTGGTGGCCCCAGAGCCTCGGGGCGCCCTGCTCTCTGCCAGGCGTCCTGCCCTCCAGCTCCTCCCCAGGGACCGCCTCTTCCAACTCCACCCCCTCCTAACAAGTCAGCGGGGAGCCCTGTAACCCACCTCCCCGGGTCCCTGCTGAGCACTGGAGGCTCTGGGGACCTCCAGATGGAAGCCACAGCACTCAGTTACGAGGTTGTCCATTAACTGGCCAACTTCTCTCTGCCATGCCGTGACATCCCTTTTAAGGTATATTTGTTTTACTTTTCATACTATTGTTCACAAGCAGTCAGCTGGAACTGCCAAATCAAAGGACACTGTGTCGGGAGTGTTTCATGAAAGCGTGTGGACGCTCAGGAGTGTAAACAGTGGCTGTAGAGCCGTCACCCCGCGCGGCCTGGGGGCAGGAAGTAGGATCGGCGGGTGACATGCGTTGGATTCTGGCTGCGCTCGTGCCAGGCCTACTGGCAACACCTGCCTTTTCTCCAGGACCCGGAGATGCAGTGCTTGCTGCTGTCTGAGGGGAAGACCCCCATCCACCCGAGCCACGTGGTCATCCTCCCCAGGGACGGCGGCCACAGCACAGCCGCCATCAGCTTCACGGGCGCCTTGAGGATCCCGGTGAGTCTCGAGCCTCACGTGGTGGGACGAAGCGTGGTCTGCAGGCAGCTGGCCTGTCACAGTCCACGGGCACAGAGCTCACGGGTCAGATAGACGGAGCACGAGCCAGGAAGCGAGGCCGTGAGCTCCAGGGACACACGTGGCTGAGAGGCGTTTCCTCTATTCAGTGCACTTTTAGTTTTCTTGACATTTTCTGCATTTAGAAATTCAGAAATTCATGGGCAAATGGGGCTTTTTTTGAAAATCTGAAAGCTGGCTGCTCTGGGCCAGCACCTGACCCGGCCCTCTCAGCACCCTGGCCCTCCCACGCCGCGCCACCCCGCGCCCTGCACGCAAGCGGGAGGCCAAGGAGCCGAGTCTCAGGGCCAGGGACACACACCCAGCAGCGCCAGGCCCTCGGTCTGCAGACTCGGCCTAGAGGATTCTGCTGCCAGCCTTTGCCTTTGGGGCGTCGAGGACGAGCGGGTGGGGGAGGGGCAGTGGCGAGGTCTCCTGCGGCCTTCAGTCTTCCTTGTATTAAATCAACGGGCCCCTCGTCACCGTGGGCAGAGCTGAGTGCAGGACCCAGAAAAGCTATGTCCCTGTGTGGAGAGGGCAGCGAGGTGGAACACCAGGGACAGAAGAAGCAAATCCGACTGCTCTCTGCCCTAGGGCCAGGTGGTCACTGCCAGGCTGGGCCTGGGGCACAGGGTCCAGGGCACCGGAAGGCAAGTACAGCCCTCCTGTGCAGAAAGAAAAGGGATGTGGGTGCCACGGCCCCAACAGGCAGCTGAGACCAGAACAGTGCAGCCCAGAACCTCGGGATAGCCCACAGAGACCAAAGGACAGGAGCTGCTGACCCAGGACAGAGCGCGGACACTGCTCTGCAGTAGGGTCCGGGCCCGCCAAGGCCTCTACGCCCTGCTTGTGAAAGGTGCCGGCTGCAGTTTATTTGGGGTTCTTGTTTTCGTCATTTTTTTGGGTGAGGGTCTTACTGTGTAGGTCAGGCTGGCCTCCTGCCTCAGCCTCCCAAGCGCTGGGACTAACAGCCGTGCATCAGGAAGCTGGTTCACATAAAAGTTGTTTTTGAAACTGCTCTCGTAGCACCTGTCCCTCCCTGCCTGGGCGTGTGGCTCGGCAAGGTGGGCACCAGGCAGCGCAGAGCGCAGCAGGAGCTCAGGGCAGGACCAGGACGTTGGGCTCCCACCTGGAGAGGGCCGGGGCGGCTCTGCGAGGCCCTGGGGTGAGGCCACACCCTGTGGCTCCAGGCCCCTCTGGGGGAGAGCGGTGGCTGTCGTGCCCCCGAAACGTCAGCCCGCCGAGTCTCCCTGGGCCACAGCTCACTGTCTCCACAGGGCGTGATCGAGTTCTCCCTGTGCCTGCTCTTCGCCAAGCTGGTCAGCTACACCTTCCTCTTCTGGCTTCCGCTGTACATCACCAGCGTCGGTGGGTGTTACCGCGTGCCGTGTGGGCCTGCGCGCCGCGGGGACCTGTTGACCCAGCCCTCAGCCGGTGCCCGGAGGGTGGGGACGTGGGCTGTGCCTGGCCACTTACTAGGAGGCAGACAGCATGGCCAGACGCAGACAGGAGGGCAGCGGGACCCCTCGCGGTCGCATTCAGGGGCTCGGCACTGGCACCTTCTCTCTAGACCGTCCTTGCCCTGAGTTTCGGTCCAGCCACTGCAGCCCCTGGGAAGGAGCTTGCAGACCCCTAATAACCTGACCCGGAAGGCGCTTCTGGGGGGACACGTCGCAGCGGGAGGGAGGGCTGACCGAGTCCCGCAGAGGAGAAGCTGGGCTTTGACACGGCAGCCCTGTGGAGTAAACAGGGCCTCCCTGCACGGGACCACACGACATGGGGGGGGTGGCAGCACCCCGGACGCGGGTCCGTCCTGGAGCAGCGGGAGCCATGGCTGGCGGTGAGGAAGGTCGCTGCAGCCCTCAGAGAAGGAGTCGGGCAGAGTACAGGCAGCTCCCCAGGAGGCCGGCCAGGAAGCCAGCGGGGCCTGCAGGGAGGGCCGGGAGGGCTTCCCCACGGCAGGGGAGGGGTTCTGTGTCCCGGGCCCTGCCCGACACACAGTCCCTCGCTCTGGTCCTTTCACAGATCACCTGGACGCCCAGAGGGCGGGCGAGCTCTCCACGCTGTTCGATGTGGGCGGGCTCTTCGGTGAGCTGCGCCTCCCAGCCTGCTCTGCGGGCACTGACGGCGCCCACGTGCCCAGGGCCCGGAGTGGGCAGGGCCATCCCACGCAGGGGGCCTCACTTCTGGGCCTGGCTCTGACTTGAACTAGCAGCCCCGGGGGCTGACAGCGTGGTGGCGCTTAGACCCTTGCGGGAAAAGGGTTCAGGTCTGACCCCAACACCTCCCGTGGGTCTCCCGGAGACGCCGTGGGGGGCCGTGGGCAGGTGAGCCCCGAGGCGCCAGCCGCTCCTCGCCACGCCCTCCCTGAAGCCGCTCTCTGCCGCAGGCGGGATCCTGGCGGGGGCCGTGTCCGACCGGCTGGAGAAGCGGGCCTCCACCTGCGGCCTCATGCTGCTGCTCGCCGCACCCACGGTCAGCCCCTCCCCGGCCGGTGCCGCCCCAGCTGTGCCCGTCAGCCCCACCCCCGTGCGCGGGCCGTCCCCAGAGCGAGCCCCGCCCAGCCTTGGGACCCTGCACCTCCCCACCGCCCACACCCTACGGGGCCCGCTCTCAGGCCTGTTGGCTCGTGACGCTGGGTGGGTGGCGTCCCCGCTGGGTGCCTCGGTCTCCTCATCTGAGCAACACGCCCTCAGACCCTTCCCGCTGTTTCCTACAACACCGCCGCCTCTGGTCCCCGCGCCCCCTCCGCCGGGCGGTGGCTGTCCCCGGGACAGGATCCGCAGCTCCAGGCTGTGGGGCGCAGCACTCAAAGAAGGCTCAGGAAGGATGGCCGGGCGTGGGTCCACGTACTCGGGGATCCTGCCGGGGCAGGCGCCGCGCTGGGGGCTGAGTCCTTGCACTTAGGCTCGCTGGGCAGCCAGCGGCTCACAGTCAGCCACGTCCGCTCTCCGTCCACAGCTGTACGTGTTCTCCGCTGTCAGCAGCATGGGCCTGGAGGCCACCGTGGGTGAGCGCCCGGGGCCTTGATGCCTGCCGCATGTGCACGCGTGTCTGTCCACACAGCTTAGTGACAGATTTGCTGAGTGACGAGTACAAGGTGGGACCAGGCAGATGCGTCCCTGTGTGGAAGAGGCCGGGCCTCACTCCCAGGTCGGGCCCGGCCCTCGGCAGTCAGGACCGGGCACAGGGCCGCGTGGGGCCCTGGTCAGGCAGGAAGACTCTGGGTGGCCAAGGGCCCAAGGGTGGAGGGACTCGGGGTGACAGCCCACTGAGCCCGTGGGAGGGCTTTGCAGACACTGCCAGCCAGAGTGCTTCAGGAGAGCCCGTGGCTCAGAAGCCAGCTGTGAGCACAGCGTGTAGCTCCTGCGCAGGGGCGCTGCGGCCGTGCCCCTCTCCATGTCAGCCCCCAGGCCCTGCTGCCCGCCGCGGCTGAGGAGCCCAGTAGGCTGCTGAGTGGAGCCAAGAGCTGGGGGACGTGAAGCTTAGCTTAGGAACCATGGCACTCACAGCGAGGGGAAGTTACCTGCCGGCTGCTGGATGGCCGTCCCTGGCCACCCGCACTGGGGGCCATGGTGGGCTCCCCAGAACACCGTCTGCTCTCCCCCCAGCCATGCTGCTGCTCAGCGGGGCGCTGGTCAGCGGGCCTTACGCGCTCATCACCACCGCTGTCTCTGCCGACCTGGTGAGTGTGAGTGTGTGTGTGTCTGGGAGGGAGGCTAGGGTGCAGCAGAGTGTCACGTGCCCCGGGAACCCCCGCGTGTGGCCGAGGGAGGACGCGTGGTGCGGCGGGGGCCCGGGCTCCCTTCTCGTTTCTGGGGCTGCTGAGCCCTCCACCTCTGCTCTGGCCCCTCTCCAGGGCACACATAAGAGCCTGAAGGGAAACGCGCACGCCCTCTCCACAGTGACCGCCATCATCGACGGCACCGGCTCTGTAGGTACGTGCAGGTGACACCAGAGAGCTGCGCCTGCCCTCCTCATGGGGCCGGGTCCCAGCAGCCAGCGCTGGCCCAGGAGGCTGGGGCAGGGCAAGAGGCGGGGTCCCACTCCCTGCCCAGCGGCTGGGAGGCACCTCTGGTGGGCACCTCTGCAGAGACAAGTTTGGACCAAGTGCCAGGCCATGTACCATTAGGGACAATGCATGTGCACCCCAAGGGGACAAGCAGCGAACCCACCACCCCCGGAGCCGTCACCTTGGGCCCCGACCGCACCGGGCACTCTGCCATGCTCCTGCCAGCAGGGGCCCAGGCACAGGCCAGGCAGCTCTGGTGTTCTCCCCCCAGGAGCCTGAGGACAGGGCAGCGTGGCTGGGTGCCAAGACCAGGTCATGGGCAGCCAGAGCTGGGCCCTGCCAGTGTGCCTGCTGCCTGTGTGGGAGGTTCTTCCCTTGGCTGCCTGTGGCCTCTGTGTCCCTTGGTGGCCCACTCTCATACCCACTGATGTACCCCTCAGAGTCGCCCCCCTCCCCGCCTCCCGTCAGCGGGCATAATGGCACACACCTCCATTGCAGTAGCTACATAGATAGTTCAGAAGGCCGAGGATCGTGGGTTTAAGTCCAACCTGGGAAACTTAACAAAACTTGTTTCAAAAACAAAAAGGGCTAGAGAAGCTGAGCGGTGGAGCATCAACCCAGCACAAGAAAAGGTTCCATCATCCACGGCACCAAACACAAAAAGCCACACCCGGCCGGCATGTCTCTTGTGCCCTGAATCTCTCTGCCCAGATGCCTTCCTGTCACCCATGGGAAGCTCTGGCAGTCTCTGTCACTCCCACTGAGCTCTGGGCCTGCCCATCCGCTGCCCTCTCAGTGCCACCGTGTGCAGAACAGAGTGGTCCTCTTCCTCTGGGCTCACTCCCCGCCTTGGCATCCAGGAGATGCCCCCACTTTGGGCCAAATCCCCTGCAAGCAGAACTGAGAGCTGCTCAGAGGCCGTGAAGGTTCCGGCCGGGACCCAGCAGGTCCCCGCGTCCCGAGACACAGGAGCCCAGCTCCAGGCTCCTGCTGCCGTTCCCGGGCCTCGGGACAGCTGGCTTGCCCTGAGCAGGGTCCAGGTCTCCAGTTTGAGAAGGCCAGGCCCTGGCACCGATCCCCGCCAGCGGCAGGGCAGCCGGGCCTTGGCGTGGGGTCCCGCGTGGCCGGATCTGAGGCGACTAGTGTCTCCTGGACAGTGTGGAGGTCACATGTCTGATGCCTCGGGGCCCCCATGGCTCTGGGGACAGAAGCAGGGGAGGGAAGGGAGGCCCGCGCACCTTGCCTGCCGGCAGCCCCGTCCTCCAGCCCTCGGAGAGCGAGCTGGGGGGAGCCTGGGCTGTGTGGGCGCTGATCACCGCGGCACTCTGGACGGAGTCCTTGGTCTCCCGCTCTCTGTGAGTCAGGCCTGCACCCTGGTGACACCGTCCCTCACGCTAAATTGAAAGTCCGCAGGCAGTTCAAGTGCCCTGGTAAAGCGAGGGTTTGAGGTTCAAAAGAAAGAGAGAGAAATTACAAATTAGGTGAAAGATACGTTTTTTGATAGTGTTCTTCAAATGAGAAAGCAGTAGAGGTGGCAGCCAAGGAGGCCAGCTCTGAACGGAGGGGCCTGTGCCAGCGCTGAGACTGTAGGAAAGAAGCCCGTGGGAGGGGCAGGGGCAGGCGGGCATCTCCGAGGCGGTCAGTCCATGCAGCACTGACCCTGTGCAGCTGCTGGATCAGGCCAGAGCCCGGCTCCGCGGCTCAGGGACTGAGCACACCGTCTCCATGGAAACAGCACGCGCTGCGCCTTGGTCATTATTTCTGCCCACACGAGCTGCTCAGCGAGACAAAAGTGAGGAGAGCACTCCAGGGAGGCCACCGTTGGGCACAACTTGCGCTGTGGGATCTGGCCCTCGGTCCCTGGAGGCTGCACAGGTGCCAGGGGGGCGACGCTCGGCCGGCCGTGACCAGGGCACCTTCCCACAGGTCGCCAGCGTGGTGGGCATGGAGGACGCGAGTCCTTGCATCTGGCGAGTCCTCAGTGTTACGTCCCCGTAGGACGGCGCTGGCGGTGTCACTGCTGGGTGTGGAGCGATGGGGCTTCGCCCTGTTTCCCAGCCTGATTTTTACTTCTCCAAAGTCAACGTAACTCCCCGTAGAAGCCAGGAATGTTGCCTGCGATCATGGCGCTGCCTGGCTTCAGCCACTCCAGGCTCCTTAGGCTGCACTGCGGGTTTGAGTCTTTCTTGTCCTTTCTCTTTAGTTTCCAGCGCTGGGCACCAGACCTAGGGCCTCGTGCAGCCAGGCACACACGCCACCATCCCGCTCGGCAGGAGACGGGCCGTGGCTGTCACCCGCTGCCTTGGCGCCTCTGGTGACTGGCTGTGTGGCTCCCTTTCCAGTGAGGACAGCGCTTTGGCTCGACATTTCGGTTCCTGCCCGAGTTCCCTTTCTGCCCAGCGGCTCCTTCCTCTGCACAGTCGCTGTCCGTGCCCTTCATTCTGCCCCATAGCCACCCTTGTCCTGTGGGCCCCTCTCCCCGGGCCCACCGCAGCCCGCTCCGCACCCGGCCTCCCCTCCGAGGCAGCAGGACTGTCTGCGTGCAGGAGGTGGCCGATCAGAGCGCGCGTCTCAGGCCTGGGTCTCCCAGCCCGACGCGGAGCTCCTTCTCCCGGCCGTGGAGAAGTCCCTGTCACCTCAGCCCATCCTTCCCGGCTGTCCCTCTTGTTCCAAGAGAATTATGCTGTGAACATGCTCCAGCTGGCCTGAGCCCCGAGGTACAGGCCACCTGTCCTGCAGAGGGCGTCCCGTGCCACCTGGTGGGCTGGTCACGTCTGTACCGCGGTGCTCAGAGCCACCCGGCAGCAAGATGTATACATCACGGCCCCTTTGTGAGCATGTTGATTCTTTTGTAAGTTTGCCTTCCTGTTTTTGTTTGGTTTGTTTCTTCTTCTTGGAAAACATGAGTCGGATGCTGGACTTCTGGATTCATCCTCTGATTTCATTTCTTTTCCCTCGTACCTGTCTTTTTCTCTCCTTCCCCCCTCTCAGAAGTGTTCTCAGCTTCACTCTCCAGGCCGCGCTGAACCTCGCATTTTGCCTGCCACACTTGTCCCCACCGTTGGTGCCTTTCTTGGCTGCAGTGTGTTCTACACCGAATCTTGTGAAATCGTCAATACTGAGTGAACTGAATTTGAGCCACAAAAATGGAAATTTCATAATTTCAGGCTTGCCAAAAACTTACAAAAAATAGTGCAGAGAATTCACAGACAGACCGGAGATTTAGCTCAGTGGTTCCAGTGCCTGCCTAGCAAGCACAAGGTCCTGAGTTCGATCCCGGTAACCACATACAACAATGCTGGGTGTGCTGACTCACACACAGACCACAGTGCCGACCGTGGTGGCTCACGCCTGTCATCCCATCACTTGGGAGGCAGAGGCAGAAGGATTGCTGAGTTTGAGGCTTGCCTGGGCTCCATAGTGAGCTCAGGGCCAGCCTGAACTGCAAAGCGAGACCCTGTCTCAAAAAAAAAAAAAGAATTCGCAGACCTTGTGGTACATTTCCTCTGTCCTGTGCCTCTGAGCCACTTACACTAAGTTGCCAGGCTGACTTTCTACTTGAAATTCTACTCCAGCGCATCTCCCTGAAGATGGGTTTCCAAGGCATTCACGGTGCAGTCAGGACTGCAGGGCGGATGAGGGCAGAGCGTTAGCCCTCATTCACAGGTAGCAAGTAAGGATTTTATGGGGTTTGTTTGTTTTGTGGTACTGGGGATCAAACTCAGGCCCTTATGCGTCCAAGGTTGGTGCCATACCACTTAAGCTAAATCCCCTGCCTTGAGCAAGGCTTTTAGACGGTAAGGATAGCTTCCATGATCTTGCATTAGACTCAGGTTTCTAAACATAAGCTCAGTAACAGTGACGACAACGTCTGGGTGTCGGATCAAAAGAATGAACATTTCCAGAGCCAGCGGGTAGGTTCAGAATTGGAGCCAGGGAGTTTGTGCTGTTACCCTCGCCAGCACTGAGCCTGGTGAGCCTTTCCCTGACCCACCTGCAGGGGCCGTGAGCCGGCTTCCCCTCGGTTGCCACGGAAGCGAAGTGTGAGCTTTGTGCTGTGTGGGGATGGTCGGGCCGCGTCCTCCTCCGCAGCCCACGCCCTTCCTGTCCTCTCTCAGGCGCAGCGCTGGGCCCCCTGCTGGCTGGGCTCATCTCGCCGTCCGGGTGGAGCAACGTGTTCTACATGTTGATGTTTGCCGACGCCTGTGCCTTACTGGTGAGCCAGCCTCTCGGGCCCTCGTGACTCCGTGGCGCATCCCTGTGGACTCCTGCAGTCCGGGAGCCGTGGCCACCCAGCCCTGCTGCTCTCGCGTGGTCTCAGTAGGCTGTAGGGGCCCCGGCAGGGAGGTCCGTGGCTTTGGCTCCCCCCAAGCCAGTGGTGGCCCAGCAGGTCCCTGGGCCTCCTTCTGCATGTCCCGGTGTGTGTGCCGAGGACGCCCGGGGCCAGGCCTGTTGGGAGGAGCAGTGCAGGTCACACACCAGGCTGGCAGTGCCCGCCACCCACATGGTGCTGCGGAGTCAGCTTTCCATCCCCGTGGCAGATGCCTGGGACCATTAACTTCTGAAGAGGAGGGCGGTTGGGCTCAGTGCCTGCACTGCGGTCGCTCGGCCCCGTCACTCTGGGCCTGTGGGCTCGGCCCGCGGAGCGGTGGGAGCATGAGGTGTGGCAAGACTGCTCGCCTTCCGCCTGGGCATCCAGAGGGAGGGAGGAAGGGGCTGTGCCCGAACAACCTGAAGGGCCCTCTGGCTGCTCCTGAGAACTCCCCTGTGTGTGAACTCAGAACAGCGTAACGGTGGAAGCATCCAGGGGGCCAGAGGGAGCAGAGCGGCAGGCCGGGCAGGGAGAAGGCCCGCGGACTGGGTGCGTCTGGGGACAGGCGCCCCTTGTGGTGGCGGATGTACCTGCCACCAGGATGCACTGGTGTTTTCAAGACTAAAAAGCCCACACCGGGCCCTTCCTCTTGGGGACCAGCACTCTCTCTGCTGTCGCTTTTCCCTCTGCCCAGGCCGAGGCGGGGGCCTCAGCCACCTGGCCCTCCTCGAGGCGCTGGGACGTCTCAGGGACCGAGGCCCTGTCACCGCCCAGGGGCACCAGGCAGCTCTGGGCCTGCAGGACTGGCCTGTCCCACTCATGGTACCAGGTACTAGAGGGCGCTGTCCTGCCCGACACGGCTGTCACAGGCCCAGCACTGTTGCCCTGTGCACACGTGACCTTGGTCGCCCTGTTTGCAGGGCACTGTGGCCCTTGTATTCCTCCTCTTCCCTTCCCTCTGTGACCCGGCTGCCACCTCGGTGGGCTTCATAGGGCTGGCAGAGGTCCGCCTTGGCAGGCTGGCCTGTGGGCAGGGCTAGGGCTGCAGGTTTGTCCAGCAAAGGTCTGACTGGCCCAGCTTAGGGTTTGGCACCTCCTTGCCTGCTGACGTAGGCATCCCTGTTCTCCATAGCTTGAGGGCCCAGACCCTGCCTGGAAGCTGACACTCCTGACCCCAGGTCCCCAGCTGAGCGGCATGTGGCTGGGGGTGACAGCCCCAGGACCCCCGGTGACACCGCACTGCTGGGTGCCCTGCACCGCGCGGCCCAGGGCTGCCCTCGTGGGAGCCGATGTGACTAAGCCGCGCAGCGGAGGCACTGTGCTCAAGGCCCCTGGTGGGCACTGGGTCTGAGCTCTCGCACAGCGAGGGCTTCAGGCTCCGGCCACAGGGAAGGGTGGGGCGGGGCCAGCATTGCTGGGGTTGCTTTGCTAGTGCTGCCATGCTCTGGAGGGCGGCTGCTCAGGGGCCTGTCCAAGGAGCCTCTGCCCCGCCGCCCACTATCACCCTGAGTCTGGCCACCTTTTCTGCACTTTCTTTTACAAGTTGGACATTTGCGACGGGACTCGTTTTGTTTTAAATACCACAGACCCAGGAGTCACCGGGCTACAGCCCATCAGTACCACCTTGCTCTGCGTCGTGAGGTCCCCCTTACCCCCGGGAGCCCTGAGAGGACAGGCCGCGATGGGCCTCGGCGGCTGGAGGCCCCGGGACCCCGGGCCTGCCGCCCTCACGCGCGGTCTCTGTCCCGCCTGCAGTTCTTGGTCCGCCTCATCCACAAGGAGCTGAGCTGCCCGGGGCCCGCGGCGGGGAACCAGGCTCCGTAAGTGCACGAGCCCCTCTGGCCCGGGAGGCCTGGCTCGGCACCCTCCGCGCCAGCCTCTGAAGGGCAGAGCTCGCCGCCCGCGCCGCCTGGCCCGACGCTCCGTGTCCTTCCTAGCAGATTCCTACTCTCTGCGCTGGTCGCAGCAGAGCCGTGTCGGGAATCGGCCCCGTGTGGCAGCCGTGCCCCACACGTCCAGACAGACAGCCACTCTGCCACCCTCCCCCTTGCCGCCCGCCTCTGCCTCCTCCCCAGCAAGAGGGTGGGGGGCACCGCTGGCCCTGCGGCAGCCCGTGTGTGCCCGCGACTACACATGTGTGCAGGGCCTGCCGTCACGTTGTCGTTTCTTTCAGCCTGAAGGAACACTGACTCCGTCCGAGGGGAGCTGGGCCCACAAACTGCAGGGGCCACAGCCAAACCAGGGATCCTGTCCCGGACCCAGCGACCCGCCCAGAGTGACGCAGCACCAGCCTGGGCACCCTGGGTCGTCTGGCTGATAAGCAGGTGGACACTCAGGACACTGGGCGTCACGGGGCTGCTACTGAGACTGCAGAGCTGAGCCCCCGACAGGCACACCCTGCCCCGCCTGCCCGGCAGCCACACGTCCCCGGTTTCCCAGCGCAGCGTGTGACAGCGTGGAGGTGTGACCCCGTGCCGGCAGAGCGCCAGCCACCACTTTTCCCTGAGGACCTGCATGTGCGAGGGAGGGGACAAGACGTGGGCACAAGGACACGCCAGCTCCACGTGGCACTAGGAAGCCTGGGCACTGGTCAGAAGCACAGCTCCTCCGTGGCCAGTGCCAGCTGGGGGACCGCAGGTGCCTGGCAGTGAGCCACCGAGAAGCCGTGCGCTGGTGACAGGACGGAGGTGTGGGCACGGCCAGAGCCCAGCACCCTGCCGCCAGTGCCCACCCAGCTGCACACCACGAGTCAGGGTCCAGGGAGGCGGCATGTAGGCCAGAGGCTGCCTCTGAGACGCGTGCCAGCACCAGACTGTTTCCAGACATGGAGCCAGGGGGGTTATTTATTTAAAAAGCACTTTGTGTTACATGAAGCTTAAGAAATGTAAGTGGCATTTTGTTATTTATTAAGACAAACTGCAACGGTTCTCTGATCATTTCCTTTTTGAGGAGTTGGATCTAGCAAAATACTTCTCTGCCCTCTGAAATAAAATGGGTTTTAAAAAAAAATATCCAAGCGGAACACACAGTGAACTTCAGCCATTTCAGCTCCTGTATCCGTGACTTGTGTGGTTTGGTTTCCTGGGACCAGACACTGCGGAGTCTGGGAAGACAGGACCCCGCTCTGGGCTTATCCCTGAGCCGCAGGCCTGAGGCCCCAGCAGACTGGGCATTGGGAGCATCTGTAAATCGTGCTACCGGCAGAGAGTCCTCAGGATTGTCCACGCAAGGGGAGTTGGGGTGCAGTTGGGAACTGCGAGGTGGTGCAGACCATGGCGCCCACACTCGTGTTCCTCGGCGCCAGAGGCTGTTCTGAGCCGTGACCCTCCGGCCATCCTGCCTCTTCTCTCCCCACTTGGTTTCTTCTTTTTTTTTTTTTTTTTTGAGACAGGGTCTCGCTTTGTAGTTCAGGCTGGCCGAGCTCACTATGTAGCCCGGGCAAGCCTCGAACTCAGCAATCCTCCTGCCTCTGCCTCCTGAGTGCTGGGATTACAGGGTGAGCCACCACGCCCAGCACTGGTATGTGGTACTGATTGCTGGTGAGCGTGAGTCTCCACGCCCAGCATTCTATGTAGTTACCGGGGATCAAACTCAGGACTTTGCGCTTGCGAGGCAGGCGCCAGAACCACTGAGCTAAATCTCCGGCCCTGGTTTCGTTTCTTTTTTTTTTTTTTTTTTTTTTTTTTTGAGACAGGGTCTTGCTTTGTAGTTCAGGCTGGCCCTGAGCTCACTACGCAGCCCAGGCCAGCCTCGAACTCAGCAATCCTCCTGCCTCTGCCTCCCGAGTGCTGGGATGACAGGCGTGAGCCACCACGCCCGGCCCCTGGTTTCTTCTTTAAAGATGTTATTCACACGTCCACAAAACTGCCTGGGGAGAGTGCAGGCGCTGGACACTAGTGGACTGTGAGTCCCCCACGGCCGCTCACTCTGCGGCCCGTTGTCCTCCGAGGCCCCTGCCACCTGCAGCGCCCCGTCCCTCGGGACATGCAGCACCTCGGCCTTCCCGGGGGCTTCAGTGCTAGAGCGGACACGCAGAGGGAGGTGCGGCAGGAGCGCGCAGAGAAGCGCGTGCGACGGAGCCAGCGTGACGCCCCACGGGACGGCCCCGAGCAGACTCCGGGCTCAGCGGCGTGAAGCCTCGGAGTCGCACTTGAGTCCCCAACTCCATGAACCCCGTTAGCAGGAAGCCCCCAAACAGGAGAGCGGCTCAGCCCTCCAGGGCCTTCCAGGCTGAAGCTCGAAGACAGTGGATGTCTTCTGATAGGGATGGTTGATCTTTTTTAAAAGATGAGGAAATGCGGCTATATTTAAAAGCAGTTTAGCTGAAATAAAATTCACGAATGGAGGATTTTACCATGATTCTTAAGGGAAAAAAATAGTATGATTTTGTTATAAAGATACATACTCACCCCCCACCTGGGGGCTGAGATGTTCCCATCTGCAAATGCCTGGCAGGAGGCCACCGGAAACGCGCCTGGACTGGGTATGTCCCTGAGATGTCCCATTCAAAGGAGTGGACAGTGCCAGGACCAGCAGCTGGAGGAAGCGAAGCTCCTGCCTCAGTCTCCTGAGGTGCCCAGTGGGTTCACACCCTGTGCCACTCCCTTATTCCCCCTGGGGAGGGAGCAGAGCCCCTGCTCGCCAGCTTGGAAAACCCCATTGAAATAAGTCCTTCCAAAGAGACAGAGAAAAACCCCACAGCTGACCTTCTGGCTGCTGTGGACATGTGCAAGCCCCGGCCCAGCCCCCGCTGACCTTCCCCTGGGCCCCAACCACACGGCCCCAGAGCCCCGGAGCCCCCCACACAGCTGAGAGCGTAAGGAGCCACTGCAGGGCCCTGTGGCCTGGGCACCGGGGATGGCACAGTGGCTGCTGTCGGCCAGTGGCCCAGAGGAAGGCAGGTAGGCAGTGGTGGCTGCAAGGTGCTCACACAGTATCCCCTGCGCATGTGGCCCCATGAGTCCTGGGCCCGGTGCCAGGTAAAAGGGCGGGGACCCCTGTTCAGACAGAGACCCCCACACTCTCTGCCTGTGTGGGCATTTCTTCTGCTGGCTCACGTCTGCCCCCTGGGGAGGGAGGGACGTTGCTTAGGGACGTCGTGGAGCCACCGCAGGCGCCCAGTGCCATCCTGTCCCGAGATATCCTGGCCATCTCCCTGCCTGGGACTTCTGTTCAGGACACCCACCCCTGGTGGCAGCAGAGTTGAGCCCAGGGCCCCAGGGCAGGGGCACCATCATCCCAACCTCCCCATCACTCCTTCAAACCACAGGTGCAGACAGAGCACTGTTCAAATGCAGCAGTGTGCTGGGTGTGGCGTACACGTCTGTCCTCCCTGCACACCAGGAGGCTGAGGCAGGAGAATCGCGAGTTCAAGTACAGCCTGATAACTTAGTGACTTTTGAGGCTCTTTCAAAATAAATAACAAAGTGCTGGGATGCAGCTCAGTGCAAAGCCCTGGGTCCAGTCCCGGCACCACCAAAACCAAAGCACAGCAGGGCCAGGGACCACACAGGCTGCGGAGCGTGGGGCACGCCTGGCACTGGACAGAGGCCCGGTGGTGGCTGGTCCCACACCAGTCCACACCGCAAAGGTGGCACTGCTACCACAGAGCAACAGCTCTGTCTGGAAACAAACGGGCCCTGAGGCTGGCATGGGAGACCCCAGGGCCAAGTCCACAACATGGACTTAACATGGGGTGTTTGTTGCCTGGGGATGTCACTCAGTGGCGCCAACACCTTTCTGGCAAACACGAGGTCCTGAGTTCAGTCCCTGGCACCACAAAGATAGAAAGAGAGAGAGAGAGAGAGAGAGAGAGAGAGATGATAGACAGGCAGGCAGACAGACAGACAGATGGATAAAGGGGCTCCTCAGAAGACAGCTCCGGAGCACCTTCCAGCACTGAAGCCCCAGGGGAACTACCTGCCCCCAGTCCAGTCACATCACCAGACGCTGCTGCGGAGGGCACTGTCCTCACCTGCTCACCTGAACCAGCCCGAGGCTGTAGGACCCCGGCCATCAGACCCAGCCCCTCCAGAGCTCAGGAAGCACAGTGCCTCGCTGCCCCACGAGTCCAGCAGAAGTGCCACTGAGATGCCACTGCCCACGAGTCTCCAGGCCACAGTGGGGTCCCCGCAGGCAGCCTAGTAGAGGGTCAGCTTTGGCTTCTCTCCCTGCGCACCATGGGCTTCTTCTGCACCCCACAGCGTCCCCACGTCTGCCTGCTATTGCCTCGGGCTTCCACCGAGTGTCGCCACACAGCCGCAGCAGGCAGGCCATCGGCCGGACTCCGGAGCAGGGACACCGCGAAGCCACGTGGTCACTGCAGGTGCTGCAGGGCCAGCGCCGCCACCCATCCCTCCGCGGGACGAGCACCAGCTTCTGAGCACAGGCCCAGGCGGGGTGGGGAGTCACGGCGGTGTGCTCCCAGGGTCCACCGGGGCGGAAGGGCAGCACACCATCCAGTGTGTATTCATGCGTGTTTTCCTGTTTCCCTGCAAAGGCCGTGATGGGCTTGACCCAAGTATTCTTCCCTCTGTCCTCTTCAAGTTGTCTGTTGATGGTTTCCTGATGGCACCAAATGGCTGTCACAGCTACCACACACTGGTGTGTGCCTCGGTGTGCCCGAGTCCACTAGAGTTTCAAAAAGAGATCCGTTTAACTCGTGTTGACTGTTTAGAGTTGAAGTCAGCAGATGGCCAAGACAGCCTGACAGCCAGTCACAGGCTCACCTCATGCGAGGAACTTCCGGCCTGGTCCACGTGTGAGTTTGGGTGGCAGTGGCAGCTGCTGGGACTCCAGGCTGCATTCCTGGCAGCACCAGGGTGCCGGGGTGGCAGCCGGTCCAGCACATGGTGCCTGTGGCCACAGCTGCTCCCCAGTCACAGTCATATCTACAGGGAAGGGGCACCCAGGCACCCACACACACACAGGGCAAGAAGGAGACAGGCACTAGCTGCAGCAGCAGTGGGGCCAGGTCTGGGGGAGCCCATCCCCCTTGGCGGTTTTGGGGGCACAGCCCACGGAGTGGCTGTCAGCCGTGTGGCCGCGTGGGCTGCTCACACCCGCCTGCTCTTCCTCACCTCTGTCCTCGGAGGCTGTGTCTCCTGCGTCCGCAGGGCCAGGCCAAGCTCCCCGAGTGGCAGAGGTGGGCTGGGAGGTTCTGCAGACCCGGTGAGTGCTGTGCAGTGGCGAGGGGGGCCTTGTCCAGGCAGCAGGGACCCCGAGCCACCCTGCCGTCTCCAGGGAGAGGGACTGCTCGGCTTGGCCTTGCCCCAGCAAGTGCTCCAGCCGTCCTCCCACCGCCCGTCTACCGACACAGCCAGCGGCCGCCCCATCAGCCCGCCCCTTGAAACAAACCCATGGAGGTGCGCGTGCACACGTTAGTGTACATACGTGTGCATGTGCATGCGCTTGCACGCAGCTCACCCCTTGTTCACATGCTAGCGACACGTTGGCTGAGACAGTGTTTGTCTGTAATGTCCACGTGTTTTGCAGGAGTGTGCTGCACTCACACACTCAGAAGCAACACAGCTGAGGTCAAAGGTGATACCGGAAGGAGAAAAACGATCCTGTCCCTGCCGGCGGGCTGCTTCCGGGACCTCAGAGTCAGCCCAGTGCCCCGCCATGCCCACATCACGTGTCCCCACCCAGGAAGCTCTCCCTCCCGAGCCCGGTCCCACGAAGACGCTTCCTGGCTGGAGCAGACCCGCGGGCTGGGCCGGCTCCCCCTGCCGGTCAGCTGTGCATCCTCTCGGGCTCCACAGGAGGAGGCGTTTGGGGGACCCGGAGCAGGCTGCGGTGGGTCAGGGTCTCAGCCCCACCCCACCCCCAAGCTGTCAGAGGGCGGTGGCGAGCGCCTGGCGTCTGGGACTAGGTCCCCTTCTCTTTGTGAGTCTGGTGCCCTGGCTGTGACTCCCCTCGCTCCTACCTGGGCCTGAGTTCCGGAGGCGCCGCTGGCTGCTTTTCCTTTCCTGGGTCCGTCTGGATCTGGGAAATGCGGCCGCTCGGGCCCTGGCCTGAGGCCTCCCTGAGGGTGCGTGGGTATCACTCGCCGGCCCCTGGCTGGTGCCTGGTGGCCCTTGCCTCACAGGCCTGGGGTCTCACCAGGGGCCCAGCAGTCCTAAGGGTCAGGCTCGGCCCTGAACTCAGGCAATTCCAGTTGAGAATTACTACATCATTCTGGCGAGTCAGTGCTCCTTTTGTCTCTAAATTCTTAGCTCTGCTTCTGGCCGGTCCAGCTTTCTCCCCCTCCAGCTCTGAGCATGATGCTCTTCTCCCTCAGTCTGGGCACTTACCTCTCCCCTGGCCTCTGAGGGCAGAAGAGGGGACTGGGGGTTGAGGGCAGTGTGAGGACTCAGATTGTGGGGCCGTGTGCCATCCTGAGTGTTTATAAACCCAGTGTCTGCCTGTCACACTAGGATTCCCCAGAGGCATAATTTTAAGCTCTTTGCTTAAAATCCTTTAAGCTCTTTGCTTAAAATCCTTTCCTTTCTTTAAGATTCTAGTTTAAAAATAAATCTGTCAGGTTTTCATTCCTGGCAAGTTTCAGTGCCTGTATTTTACTTTAGCAAATGATCTCAGCACCTTCAACTTTTCTATAAAACCAAAAAGCTTGTGTTAGTGCTCTGATAGTGTAACAAAATACCTGAGACCAGTAAAATTATAAAGAGAAAAGGTTCCTTTTGGCTGACACATATCTGTCATCTGACCACATGATCTATAAGGGATGTCCGGGATCCAAACAAATCCTTCATGACTACAAGGAGTAGCACATGTAAGAAAATAATGATTTATTATAACACCCTGGAGCTGCACAAATCCTCACCATCACCCCGGCTTCATCCTTACACAGTCTTGGTGGCTCTGCCCACCCTACAGATGAGGAAACTGATCAAGACCACTGCTGGCTATCCAGAGCTACCAGTCAGGACAGCAGTGACTTCCCAGGCCCCAGAGCTGTCTGCATGTCCGCATTGAACTAGCAGTCCAGGGTTTGATAAAACGTCAGAAAAATCATACTCACCAAGGGTTATTTTTGACACTTTAACCTTGGATGTTGTTTTGTTTTGTTTTTTCTCAAAAGAAACATCTCTGAGTTCTGCAAGGATAAAAGGTTGCCAGACATTTATGACCATTTTAGCCAATTGCTAAATTTGCTAATTTGGTCACTGTTACTGTTAGATCTCAGATGTCCTCTGGAAGTCCCACAGTGAAAGGTGGAGCCTGGTGTGGCAGGGTGGGGCCCTGGGGTTACCGGAAGTGGGGAATTCTTGCCCCCCCCCACTCCTCCTGTGTATCTGTCGGTCATTTGGTTGGTCTGTCTGTCTGTTTGTCTGTCTCTCCCTCTCTCTCTCTCTCTCTCTCACTCTCCTACCTGGCCACCACAAGCTTCCTGGTGCACAGCTTTCCTTCACCACGCTGCTTCTACCTCGGAGCCAGCCAACCATGGACTAACCCCCCTACCACCATGAGCTGTCCTCATGAACCTTTCCTCCTTTAAATTGCATTGTTGCACTTTGTCCCAGGGAACAGGAAAAGGCCTAAGGCACAAAATAAGTGGGTAACACAGCTACTCAGCAATCAAAGGTCCCTGGGGTGAGAGAGTCTCTAAGCTGGGAAGGAGATCGACCTTCCACCCCAAAGCGAAAGGGAAAGTCCCCTCCGTGCTCCTGGAAGCCTGGATGTGGATCTGTGGAGCAGAGCAAATATGAAGCCATCTGGGACTGATTCCAAGAGGGTGACACTGGGCAGAGGGTGCCCAAGGGGCCCCATGGTAGCGGTGAGTGCCTGGACGGACACCACCCGAAGACCGTGGGGTGGCACGCTCTGCCCTCTCCTCCAAGCACCCCAGTTTCTTCTCGGTGTAGTGAGCATTTTAGATCTGGGCCATCACAGTAGGCAAAGGCAACTGGAAGCTGCCTGGCCACCTGCCTTCTTTATAAAGATCCCAGAGGAACTGGGTGCCGGGCCCTGTCCCGCCCTGAGGCAGAGTGCCTGGGATTCGGGGCGCTCCCTACATGGGCTTCCTCGCCCGGGGCCCTCAGCGTCCTCTCGGCTCCGGCCCTCCAGGCACACAGCAGCGCCGAGCCGAGCTCTCTGCCCCCGCAGGACTCTGATGCTTTGAGCCAGCCCCAGCCAGGTCCCCACTGTACACGGCACCCCACTGCACGGCAGGCAGGTGACCCCAGGGCCCCGGGCCACCGCATGTGCCTGCAGCTGGCTCCGTTCCGAGCCCCTCCCGCCCCTCTCACAGCCCCGGTCCACGGTGACTGTAACGCGGGCTGTTCTCCTTCTCCTCGCCGGTACCGCAGTCGGGATGATGCCCAGGAGGGTTCTGTGTCCAGCCCGCCCTCAAGCGCGTCCCCCGAAGGCTCCCTGTCGGGGTCACCCCTGGACACAGCTCTAAAGACTCCCTCGCGTCTCGCGGCTGTCACAGAGTCCAGAGCAGAGCTTGCGCGTCTCCCTCAGCTCGTCACCACCGGAAAGGCGGGGGCCGCATGGCCGTCTAAAGCAGCTCCGCCCCGAAGTCTGTTTCAAAGCCTTCTGGGACCCCACGCCTCCCTCAGGCGCAGCTCACTCTGGTCAGCGCCCACGGGGCGGCTTCTCTCCTCCAGAACCAGACGGCGCCGGCGCGTGTTCTCACAGACCCCAAGATGGCGGTCGCGGGAGGACCCGCCAGGCGCCCGGCACCGCCGCCCTCGGCTGCCTCTGCGGCGGAGCTCGGGGCGACCCACTGCCCCTGGGTCCCTGCGGCGCAGATGCCCACGCGGGGCACGAGTCATTCACAGCGGGCGCCGTGGACAGCAGCCACTTCCGCCCAGAGCGGGCTGAGGGCAGAGGCGGGAGGGTCAGGACGCCCCCGGGGAAGAGCCCGACCGCGAGGCGGGGCCCCTGCGGGGTGGAGCCCGTTCCGCTGGGGGAGGGCCTGTCTCCTCGCAGCAGGCCGCTGTCTGCGTGAAGGCAACGCGGGCCCACACCCTGCCCGTTTCTGAGCCTGGCAGGCCCCGCAGAAAGCGCAGATTTCACGAATAAATCCAAACATCTGCTGCGAGCGAGGAGCTGTCTCCATCTGGAAGACTAATGTCGCGTCCAGCTCTGTATTAATATTCTAATGAAATGCAATTAAAGGCTAAAAATAAGCAAACGTCTACCAGGAAAACGTTACAGCCACTTCAAAGACAGCTGCCCCCGCGCGGTGCTGGGCGAGCCGTGCTGGGGTGATGGCCGCGGAGATGCCCAGAGCGGGGCACGTTCCCAGCCCCGGAGCTCCGCCGACGTGAAGCCCGGAGTCAGGGGGCACCGCTTGGTCCTGCAGCCTCCTGAGGTGGGCAGGAGGCCTAGTCAGCGCCGCTCTGGACCAGAAGCCCAGCACCTGCCACCTGCCCCGGGGTGCTGCCCGCTTCCCTCCGAAGTCGTCACCCTTGATGCAGTGTTAAGTGGCCCAGATGCTGCAGGGAGAGACTGCTCAAACCCACGCCAGGGGCTGATCCCCTCCCTGGGCCCTGGGCGCCCTTCCCGTGCTCCATGGAAGCTGCAACTGTGAGTCCCCGAGTGCTTCCACACGAGACCGCGACAGCCGTGAGAGTGGGCCGGGTTTTCCCCGCCTGGATCCTGGGCCCTGCTCGGTGCCCGGGGCCCACCACGCTCACAGCAGCTCTGCCCACAGATGGGCAGAGGGGGCGACGCTGAGGTCTGACCCCGAGGCTCAGCCTCCCGAGCACAGGCTTCCTGTCGGATGTGAACCATGAGTCCCTCCACCCCCCACCCCCGTTGGGCTTGGCACAGGGCAGGTGACCACCGCAGTGCCAACTTTCCCTGACGTCCGCCCCTCCCTGGTCAGGTTCCGGGTGCTGCCTCCCAGACGCTCCCAGAACAATCGTCACCAGCTCCTCCTCTCACTGACACCCTGGGCGCTATAGGGGTGATGGACCCAGGCGGGGATCACCCCCTCACCGTGCCGGGCAGGTCCAGACCCTGTACGCCATAGGTGACAGAGCGGCAGGTACAGCTGAGCCACCGAGCTGCAGTTCAGCCGCTCTGGAGTCAGGACCACGGGCTTCCTTTCCTACCTGAGCACAGGCGCTAAATGCTGCTAAAATGCTGCCTGTTCTGTTTGGATTGTGCTTCTGTCATCTGCACTTCCATTCAGGGACAGGCTGGAGTCCCTGCTCCCTGCTCATGCGGCAGCTGGGTGAGAGGCCTGAGTGGTACGGGGCTGCCAGAGACAGGCTTCCACGCAGCCCTAACGTGCCCAGCAGAGCCTGGTGGGGTGCTTCAGTCCCCGATGGGCTCAGGAGCACACCAGCCCTGTCCCACAGCCCCCGAGGAGGGGCCGGGACACGCCTGCTCCAGCACAGGGGACCCGGCCTCCTTCCCAGCCTGAGGTGCTTCTACATACTACTCTGTACCAGAGTACAGAAAGGAATCAAAACGAAAAACACTGGGCCGGAGGGTTAGCTCAGTGGTTCCGGCGCCTGCCTCGCAAGCGCAAGGTCCTGAGTTCAATCCCCGGTAACCACATACAATGCCGGGCGTGGTGGCTCACGCCTGTAATCCCAGCACTCGGGAGCAGAGGCAGGAGGATTGCTGAGTTCGAGGCTTGCCTGGACTACATAGTGA